>APFE030964159.1:6874-92282 GCA_000404065.3 Pinus taeda | reverse complement strand
TTGTAGTGAGGTGATTATGTACTACTGACCAGACCGAAGAAGGTTCAGAAATAAAGTTGCTGATTAATTCATCTTCGGTTGAGTCTTTGAGGGTTAAAGCTTGTCTGACAGTTAAGATAGGTTGGGTTTCCTCATCCTCATAATCTACCCATATTGAATTATCGTTATTAATCATGGGTGTGGCATGAGGATAAACAGTCATCTGTTTGGTTTCCTGCCCATTAGATATTGTCATTGATCCAGACCTACAGCTGATGAAAGCATCTGCTGTAGCCAGCCAAGTTCTTCCTAGAATTAATGGATGACCCCCCAACTTTGTTTTAGTTTGTAACACCACAAAGTTAGCTGGGTAATTCCAAGATTCTACGGAAATTACCAGGTCTTCAATGACTCCTTCTGGTTTAATTGTAGAGCGGTCAGCCAGCTCTAGAATGGTTGGAGTTTCCCTAATTAAGTGTTTCAACTGCAGTAATTGTGTTGTTTCGAGTGTCATAATATTTATTGCTGCACCTAGGTCTACTAGAACTTTAGAGACAAAGGTTTTGCCAACCTGAACTGTTACTGTAGGGTGACCAGGCTCACCATATTTTACAGGGGGGTCTTTTTCTGTCATCAAAGCAGTCAGTTCTCCCATCACATGAACTGTGAGGGGTTCCTTGGCTTTTCTTCCAGGCTTTTTAATACAAATATCCTTAACAGTTCTGGCATAGATAGGGACATCTCTTAGTGCTTGCAATAATGGGATTTTGACATATAAATTCTGCAGTTCTCCTAAAAGGTTAAAAGCTGGTGGCTCAAACGTTTTAGTAAGAGCCAATCTTTCAGGAAAGGGTGGCTCTGCTATTTGGACAGTCTTTTTAGAAGATGATTCAAGAGTTTCAGTGTTCTTGTTAGATGACTTTTCCTCTCTAGTTTCTTCTTTTTCAGAGTCAGTAATGTCATCAATGATGGGTTCAACTATCCTCCCAGAGCGTAAATGGATGTCATTACATTGCATAGGGGAGACAGGTTGACTTTGAATATGAATTACCTGCAGGGCTTTATTATTGTTTGGGTTGGGATTAGGTTGCACAGGCAGTTGGGGTCTGATTGACTAGTTATCCTGCGGGGCATTAGATGGTAAGGAAAGAGATTGCTGGTGTTGAGGAAATGGAATTTGTTGGGCTGCCCAATTTAGATTCCACCTTACGAAATAAGGTTGTTGAAGAGTCCAAGGATTCCACATAGTAGGGTCAGTAAAAGGAGGGTTTGGTTGCTGCATAGGAAATTGCATCAGATTAAAAGGTGGATATTGCATTTGATTCATGGGTGGGAAGTTTGTTTGAAAAGGAGATTGATTATTCCAATGACTAAATGATGTGTTAGAACTCATACCTTGTCTTTGTGGCCATTGCCTCCTTTGTGTCATCAGGTACACTGCTTCAACTTCTTCTTCAATTGATTGTAGCGCTACCTTTATTCCTGGCAAAGAAGGGCATTGTTGAGTTTCATGATCCTTTTCACAAATGGTACAAATTGGTACCTTATCCAATGGACATTCCCGCAGTGGGTTCTTTCCTCTACATTTGGAGCAAAATATAGCCAGGGCAGCTTCTGCTTCTGCCTGTTTCTTTTTAACCTACAGAGCATCAATTTGTGAAGCAAAAGAGCTTAACATTTCAGTTTTAAATTCTTTAAGCAGATTACCTATTTCAGCTCGTGTTGCTCCTCCGCTTGCTGACTTCTGTACTCTTGAATATGTATTGTCCCTAGTTTTAGATCTGCTTGCTGCTCCTCTGGAACACCGCATGCAGAGGTTGATGATCTCATCAAATGGTTCTTTGGAAATATCCCCTTTTTCGAGCATATTTAACATATCTAGGCAGTCATCTCGTACTCCTTTTAGTAGTATTGTCTTCAGAATATCCTTACTCATGGTTGGGTGATATGATCGCTACAGATTATATTGCAGTCTCTCTACAAAGTCCTCCAGATTCTCGTCCTCTTTCTGAACCATTTTGAAAAATTCTTCCTTCCTTTCTCTTGTTCGACAGTAATCTTGATATTTTCTTAGGAAATTTTCTTTCATCTGATCCCATGTGGTGATTACCTGAGCCCCTAGGCTCATAAACCATCTTAACGCATTCCCTTTCAGTGTTGCTGGAAACAATTTTAACTTCTGAGCAGGAGTTACATAATCATAACTTCTACACAGTATATCAAATTAAAAGAGGAACTCATCGGGATCTTCAGAGGACAACCCATGAGAATTAGGCAATGCTGCAGGTGGAATAATTTTCATAGGGATTGCTCCTCCTAAAGAGGTCCCAAATAGGAAATTCCAGGGTGGAAAGTGAGTTTTCAACCCTTCCTTCTGCTATGTTATCCTCCATTATTCTTCTCCCCGAGTCACTGGCTCTGTCTTCAGTATCTTCTGTTTCTTCAGGTTCTTCTACTGGTTCCTCAATGTGCTCTGGGGTTTCCAACTTCCTTTCAGGCGCCAGTACTTCCTCTGTCTGATGATCTGTTTGGGAGGAATACTGGATTTGAGGTCTTCGGGAACTCGTTCTCTGAGATGTCTCGGCTTTTGAAATGATCTCGTCAATGAAAGTTTTTCTTCCGCCTCTTGTGCCCTTACCGCCTGTGAAGTTAGCTTTCTTGCGTCCTCTCATGCACCTGTTATTCTAAAGAAAAATCATTAATGCCTTAAAAAAATTTAGTCGCCTTCCCCGGAAACGGCGCCAAAATGTTGGTCGCTCGAATTGTTATTGATTAACAGTCGAGTACCACATTAATTTGTCAACCCGGGAAAGTCCTTTTGTTTCAAAGGTGACCTCGTACTGTAGGCACTTTAATTTCAAAAGCATTAAAAGCTGTAGTACAACAAATCTAATTCCTATCAAACACTTACTCTGTGTTACAGCAGTCTTAAACTATTGCAGAAATGAAATGAAATTGAGTAAAGTTAACAAATCTGCGGAAAAATGATGGTTGTTTGTAACAGAGGACCAGGACCCTGTCCTCAGAATAAGGACGCCCAACACCTGCCTCTATGACCAGTCGCCAATACACACCAAAAATCCTATTCACTGGTGACACACTTCTCACAACGCCAATCGATTAAAGGAACAGCGTATCAGCAAAAGGGAAATATCAGAAGCAAGGCTAAACAAATACAGAAATAACAAACACTTAACAGGAAAGGAATGGGTGAATCTTGTGAAGAAGGTGGGTTCTGTCCCTCTCACAAGATTCCCCTGAACACAAATATTAAATCAAACTGCTCAGAACAAAACTTTATTCATCTGCCAAGAGTTCAATTAGAACAGAGGTTCCGACCTTCAACACTACAATAATTCGGTATCACGTGCTAGTCTTTCAACTGTAGATGTCTCCTCTTTATAGAGGAGACATCTATTACAATAGATTGTCCTACAGTTTAATTATTCTGTACAAAAATAGGAAATTGATTCCTGTTACAGCATACTGTTACAACAATGTATATCTTTGTCCTCCTTGCTTAATCGGATCTTTTCGCTGTTGCAAAACGGGTGGTCTTCGTCTATCTCCTCGGAGTCCTCGTGCTATCCTTGGTTATTTTGTTGTTGTTGCTAATTCGGTACATCTTAACCGTCCCTTAAAACACTTCGTGCTGTGCCTCGTGCTCCCACGTCTGTGGCTAGATTGGCTGATCATGCTTTATCATTATCGGCCGAGTATAGTCTTGCTAGCTTCAGACAGTTGCTGTTGCAAATTAAGACATTTCCTGCTTTAGTCAGTTGCTACTTCTGGTGTTGCAGCAACTGCACAGTTGTTGTTCCTGGTGTTGCAGCAACTGTGAATTATGATTCTGTGGACTTTGAACAATTCCAATCAACTGTCAGCGACTTAGCCAATTTCCAAAGATTAATTGTAAAGATAACATGAATATGTGTTGAATAATTAATCATATATCAAATGAGGAGAGTTACTTCATACCTTGGGATGATGAGGTGAAAAATGATATCAAGGGTTTCAATTCATAGTTTAAAAAGAGTAATATCATAACAAAATGTAGGGTCAAAAGTAGACAATGCAAAGTCCTAACAGTGGTTTAACTATTTTAGACTGTCCAGAGGTTTATTGGTGAAAGAAAGTGGAGTGGGAATTTGCAGGAGGTTGGGAAGGTGAGAAGAGGACCTAAGGGGTCCCTAACAGCCTTATGGAGAATTCCAAAATGATCAGATCTCAAAAAAACTGCTCGCGTGAACTTCTACATGAAGTCTGCAGAGGTTCTACAGGAACAAGCCGAAAGTGGATTAGAGAGTTGATGGTGGAAAAATGGTGGAAAAGTGAAAATGAAGGATGGATAAGGATTTCAAGGGGTCTTGGACCTGGTAAATGAAGCTAAGGAGTGATGAAGGTGGTTGGATTTGTTCAAGGATGGAGAGAGCAATGTTGCACAAAAATGTAGAAATTAGGGCAAATTGGAAAAGTGTGGCAAATGAAGGGAAGGAATATTGAATTAGGGGCTGGAACAGGTTGTCTGATGGAGGAAGGGTAGTTAGGAATGTATTACAGGTGCTTTGCACACTATTTTCCAAAACTGATCGAACAAAGACTGAAAAAAAATAGAGATGTATCTATTTTGACCTAATCTACCCTTAAAAAGCAGAAATATGATGAACAAAGGTTTATAGACAGAAAATCTTGCAAGATAAATATGGAAACTAAGCAAGAACAGATCTAAACATGAAAACACAACTGATATCAACTTTTCCAACTTAAAATCTAACACTAGCAATTGCATTAGAAGGCAAAAACAGTTTTTTTTGTAGCAGCAAGGATGCCTTGGTCTCAGCTCATGGTCCCAAGGAGGGAGAGATGAGATCCAAGACTGCTTGATGGCCTTTTTGTAGATATTTTCTATTACCAAACTGTCAAATCAACTTGAAGCATGAAACTATCTTAATCATCAAAATCAACCTAAGTAACAAAGCAAGATTTTAACCTAAATAACATAAACTATTATATGAATGCAAGAAAACACATAAAAGTACACAAAGAAGGTACTTTCACTTAGGTTGGGCCCAACCGAAAGAGCTACAACCTCCTAAGAAAGCTCAGAGCTGGTGCAAAGCAAAATTCATCTCCATTACTCAAAAAATAATAGGCATGTCACTTAAAGCAAGAGCTCGAAAATGAGCTAAAATGCAAAGCTGCACTAAAGTGCGAAAAACAATTGTTCAATGGCTAACCTACTGACTAAAATATATCTAAGAAAACTAAGGCCCTAATCCTTCTTATTTATACAAATGAGAACCTCCAACAGTCCTCCTAAAATCAAGGAACTCAACTTCCTGGAACTGAAGATAACAACAGTCCTACTTGACTTGCTTGGTTGCCCCTTGGCTTTGTGGTCTGAGTTTTTGATAGAGAATTCAAGGTAAGGGCTCATAAATTAAGGGAACACCCTCCTACAAATACACTCCCTTTTTCTTCCACGAATTTGGCTGCCAAGTGCTGATTAAGTTTTTTATTTTGTCTCAAAATTGACCAAAATTTTACATAAAGCACACATTAGACTTTTTGGCATAATGACTAACCCAATTCACTCTATTAGCATAAATATGATAAAAAACATGCAATAAACTAATGAGAATTGTGGATTAAGTCAAATTAAGAGGTAAAATGAGCCCATATAATTACCCATTTCTGGGGCTCATCATCACCCCCTACTGAAAGTGTTGCTCATGCTCTGAGCAACTAATCCATCTCCTTATCCTTGATGGCCCTGGTGGCCTCCCTATCATCCCAAGCTTCTGAAGTGGTCTGCTCATGTGTGCCATAAAATTCTTCCTTCTTGTCCATGTCCTTCCACTACTCCTCCTATTCTGCTTGTTTGAATTGTAGTGCTTTTCCTGGCCTTAAAATACATGGAGGTTTTCATTTTTCTTTTTCCTTTTTGTTTGTAGGTGTACTTAATGCAACAAGCACAGTTGTTGCCTCCCTTGCCAAGATTTAAGGGGATGTTTCTTTCTGCTGCTCTTTCCCTTCACTTCCTGTAGAAATATCTATGCCCACTGTTTCTGCTTGTGTTACTGATATCTCAAGATGTGTCTTTTCTTTCTCTTACAGGGTCCCTGCCTTGGTTGTGGCAGTCTTCTTTTGGGCTTTCTTGGCTTTTTTCTTCCCAACCTTTCTCCTTTTTCCTTTCTCTTTTTTTGTTGTTGTCTCCTTTTCTGTCTTATGCTCAGCGGTCTTGTTAAATTCCTCTTTTTCCTTCTGTTCTTCCTCTGTTTTTCCCTCTGTTTGAATATCCTATGCTCCCTCATAAATGTTCTTCTCAATTTCTTCAATTTGCTCCCCTCATCACTGATAGATGGGCTGATGTTCTCAGCCAAATTTCCGATGTTATCATCCGTGGACATATTTCTGAAGATTTCTCAAGCTATGGGGACAGTATAGGTGTGTAAAGCATCTTCCACCAAAAGTTTGATAAGTCCATGACGGGCCAACTGATTTGGGATCCCTTCATTTAGCTTTATACCACATTCAATTAAAGATTGAAGAAGGAAATATGGGATGCTCAGTTTCTTGGCTGGAGGCAAGTCCATCCCATACCTTAATTCATGTGGCAACCTGAAATGGTATCCATAAATGATGCTAAACCTCCATTCACATGTGATATACTTCATTATTTGATAACTAACTTCGCTTTAGAGAGGAGGCAAGCTGGTCTTTCTAACCCCGTTTTTGTCTTCTACAGGATGCTCCTCAGGCAGAAAAAATGCTTTCTTAGCAACTTGGCCCAATGATCTCTCCTCTTTACTTTAAGGGAGCCCCAATGGTAAACCGGTAATTCTACTGATGAAATCAGGGGTAAGTTCTAGGGTCAAACCCCTAAAACTAACTGTGGCATGTGTCTTCGAATGTGGTCTCGGGGACATCAAAAAATTCTTCAGTTATCTCCTCATCATAACCCTGAATTTTGTCAAAGAAGGATATCCAATTTTCCTAGGTGAAAAGGTCCACCACCTCAGGGTGCTCGTGCAACTTGCTAGAGTCTGAGGGTTCTTTCCTTATGAATCCTCCCGGCATGGTGTTGAGTGCTCTTTTAATGTTTTAACTAGAAAATAAAATGCTTAGGAAAACAAACAGTCAATCACTGAAACAGAGGATAGCTGAATTCGGTTTCTTCTGAAACCAAGAAGGAATTTCTCATGTACTCCTTACAATATCAAATAGTAATAATTCTCCTGTTTTAAAATTGTTGTCACCCAGAATTTGGCTATTTGTTTATAAAAATAAAAAATTTGTTTTTACAAAACAGAGAATAAGGACACAGGTTCTCTTCTCAGCACATAGATAGATATGTAAATTCAGGGTTTTTACACACACGCTGGCCTCTACTACTGCATGTCTCTTCCTTACAAGAGAATTTAAAAAAAATGTTGAGGAGATTTCCGATGCAGAGAAAAAACTGGGTACTTGGTGAAATATGCAGGCAAACTTTCGCTTTTTTCTCAATGCACAGGTAGACTTTTACTCTCGTTTTCCAATCTAATGTCATGTTCAATTCACCACCTTGCACAAACAAATCATGCACAGAAAATTTTTCTCAAGCCTACCTTGTTTGGAGCTTGAGATTCGATGAAAATTCCAGGTTTTCCTTCTACAGATTTATTCTCTACCTTTCCTATAGAACCTTTCCTGTAGAAATTTCCCGGCTCCTGTAGAATGAAACTGTTCTTCTGGTAGAGCCCGATAGGTGGGAGATTTTCAGAAAGACAGGCTGAAATCTGGCGAAGGATGACTGGTTAGCTGCTTTGGAAGTGGTAGATCTGTACTCCATTCGAGAACGTCGTGAGTGCAAAATGAACACAGGGTGATGAATGTCTTAACTGGCATGTTTTTTATCTGCGGGCGTGATTCGTGGTGAGGTGATGAGGTGGTCGAACCAGGCCGTTGATCCCCACTGCAGTGTTATTATGAAACTGTATGTTCTCTGCCTATTAATCACATGACATCTGTTGCACTGGAGTTCAAAACAACCGCCACTACTTGTTTTTTAAATTTCCCGTGAGTTGACTATACACGTGTGCTGTGTGATCTCCGGATGAGTGCAATCGAACCAGCTGAGGGTGTCAAGTTAACTGGCCATGCTTCTGGCTCAATCCAACCATTTCATTTGTTCATGAAGTTTCGAATCATTTAGATGCAAATAGAGGAACTGGTTTAGACACTTACCTGTAAGTCGAAATGTGCGTGTTGCTTGGTTCTTTTGGTGCTGCATGCTCATATTCAATTGTTGCATGTCTGTATCCCTTCTGCTATATGCTTTTTGTTCTTTGATGTGTGCCTATTTTTTTTGTGCATGTATCCTCTGGCTAGATCTACGTTGTAGAATTCTGTTTCAACCTTTAGATTTGCACCCTCATACTGTTGTTGCTAGATTTTTGCAGGACAGCGACTTGTTTCGTCCATAGCTCCCAAACGATAGAATGGATTGACCTGAAATTTTTTGAGCATGTTTCTATCATGATTATGCACCTTCCATAGCAAAATTGTGCTCAATGGATGCACGGATTTCGAGAAAAATGGAAAATGGCTGAAGGTGACAAAGGTCAATTTCTTGGAAACTGTGTGCTGGAGTTGGCTGAAATCACTTGGGCGAGTTACTATCACCCATACGCATCTCCCCATGAAACGGGGTTTTAAATGGATGCACGGATAGGGAGAAAATGCAAAAATGGCTGAAGGTGATGGAGGTTGATTTCTTGGAAATTGTGCACTGGAATTGGATGAAATTGCTTAGGCATGTTGCTAGCATCCCTATACAACTCCCCATAAAACAGTTTTTTAAATGGATGCACAGTTTTCAAGTTATGGAAAAAACAAATTTCTGCTCTATGTATTTTTGTATCAGAGCATTCTACAGTTTTTTTGGGACAGTAAGAAAAATGAGCTTGGGGTGTGATGCAGGCATGGAAATGATGGAAGAGGGGTTTGAAAGTTGTAGGAGGATTTATAAACCCTTTATGAAGCTTCCTTGTTCCCCATACTTCTTTCGAAGTCCATTTCTAGCTCTCTGTAATTTCTACAGGATCCTCCGATAGAAAACACAGTTTTCAGAAAAGAAGTACAATGAGGTGGAAAGAATGTCAAAAATGATGGAGAAGGGTGACGCAAGGTAGGATGGATGTTGTTATTGGTTTCAAAGCTTTCTTGGCACCTTCTATTGCTTCCTAAAGTCCTCCTGCAAACCTGCAATATAACTGGAAATTCATTTTTTTTCTTTTTCTTTTTCTCTTTTTTGATTTGAAAACAATTAGGGCGCCTCAATGAGGTTTTCACCCTAATTGCCTGCCCTGGGCACCTCCAAGGATCTTATTCTCTTTTTATTTTCTCTTCTTTCCAACCCATTGACCACCTCATGGAGGCTTTCAATCAATGAGCCAATCCGAGGTGCCTCCGAAGAGGTTTTCACCTTAGATTTTTATTTTCCTCTTTTTTTCTTTTTTTTTGTACCCTAAAATACTTGAAAAAATCATTTTAAATTATAAGAATACTTCCAATGGAGCCATGTGCACATCGAGATGATAGACAAAATGATGTGGAGGCTTGAAATGCATGCTTTGACAGGTATCTGGGTTTCAGAGACAAAATAATTTTACTTTGAAGGGATCAAGCATAGCTGAGGAAGAGAGTACTGCTGCAACTTAGTGACCGTCTGGAACCATATCTCAATATAGCTCTGATATCCTTGGTCCTTTTGTTGATCTGGATCATTCTTCATGTCACCTTCTACTATGACCTTCTCATCTTCCTCTTGTTGCTGATTTTTCTCTTGAATACATGGAGGATTTGATGGTAACCATGAGGGAGTTGTCTCGATCTCTGATTCTGATGCAAACCTGCAATACAACTGGAAATTCATTTTTTTCTTTTTATTTTTCTCTTTTTTTATTTGAAAACAACTAGGGCGCCTCAATGAGGTTTTCACCCTAATTTCCTGCCCTGGGCACCTCCAAGGGAGGTTTTCACCCAGGGATCTTATTCTCTTTTTCTTTTCTCTTCTTTCCAACCCATTGACCACCTCATGGAGGTTTTCAATCAATGAGCCAATCTGAGGCGCCTCCGAGGAGGTTTTCACCTTAGATTTTTATTTTCCTCTTTCTTTTTTTTTCTTTTTTTTGGTACCCTAAAATACTTGAAAAAAATCATTTTAAATTATAAGAATACTTCCAATGGAGCCATGTGCACATCGAGATGATAGAAAAAATGATGTGGAGGCTTGAAATGCATGCTTTGACAGGTATCCAGATTTCAGAGACCAAATGATTGGACTTTGAAGGGATCAAGCATAGCTGAGGAAGATAGTATTGTTGCAACTTAGTGACCGTCTAGAACCATATCTCAATATAGCTCTGATGTCCTTGGTCCTTTTGGTTATCTGGATCATTCTTCATGTCACCTTCTACTATGACCTTCTCATCTTCCTCTTGTTGCTGATTTTTCTCTTGAATACATGGAGGATTTGATGGTGAACATGAGGGAGCTCTCTTGGTCTCTGATTCTGATGTCTTCTCTTCATCAAGTGCAGCCCATGGTTCTTTGATCTCCTCTTTTGAATCTTCTTTTGCTGGATGTGGTCCTTCGATGTTGTCAACATAATCTCTGTTTTGCAATACTCTTCTTGAGCTATGGTGAATATCATTGAGTTTAAGAGGAGTTGTTTAGACATGTTGTGTCTCAACATTGCAATTGGGTTGAGCTACTCCAATGTGTGGGTTTGGAAATGGTGGTAACGGTAGTTGAGTGGGGGTGTATATTTGAGATGGATGTGGATGGGGTTGTGGTTGGGCAGGTGGTTTCCCACTATATACTTGGTAAGCCTGCCTGTTATTTGGGTTCAGGTTCGGTTGAGCAGGCATTTGGGGCTCCCTTAGTGGAGCAGGAGGCGATGGTTACAATTGAGCAGGTGGTGGAGGCAAAGAGGCGAGAGGAGAGTTGTACTAAGGCCTCCACCCCTGATGAGGTGCATTCCACTGAGGTTGTGGCTGAATAGAGGTGAAATAGATGAGTAGCTAGAGGAGCATAATATGGAGATGTGAAGGACCAAGGAGGAGGTGTGGACCATGAAGGATGAGCAGGGGGACCCCAAGAAGGCATGGAAGTGGCTTGATAGGGGTTGTAATAGGTTTGGGATGTCCCTTGCAGTCCTTGCTGGTAAGTTTTGAGTCCATGTGGCCTCCTTTGGTTCATGAAATAGAGTGGCTCAGTGGCTCAGTGGCTCCTTTGGCCCTCTGATATGCAGCTTTAATTCCGAGCAAGGAAGGGCACTGATTCGTAGGATGGTCTTTTTTCACAAACAAAACACACTTCTATGGAGTGCAATAGACATTCATTCCTAGGATGCTTTCTAGTGCACCTAGGACAAAAGATGGCCAAAGTTTTCGCAGCTTCCTCTTGCTTCCTTTGGATCTGCAAGGTATCCATTTGCATGGCAAGAAATTGCCTCATCTCGCTCTTGAAATCTTCCAGCATATTTTCACACTCACCTTTTCACATAAAGGGATGAGTTGGAAGAAAAGGTACTACTCCCAACATTTCTGTTTTCAGCCATGGGCTCTAGAGGAATGTTTTCTTCTTCTTCTTCCCCTATAGGTTCTTCTAATATGTCTAGCTATTACCTAAGGGTGTTTCTTGATTGCAGCCACTGAAGAAGAGAGAAGGTTGGCTGTGTGAAGCAGTGGGGGTGTTGTGCAAACATTTTTCTAAATTATCTCTACTCCTACGAGACATGAAAAGAAATCTTTTTGGTTGATTTTTGTTTCTTTTTTCTACTTGTACCTACAAAAACTAAAATAGATTGAACTACAACTAACTAAAATCTATCTTGCTGAAATGAAAATGCAGAATTAAAATAAAAGCAAGAAATGACTAATCTATGTTGCTGAAATGAGACTGCAGAATTGAAATGAAAGCAGGAAATGCTAATGTACGCTTGTTGAAATGAAATCGCGGAATTGAGATGAAAGCAGGAAATGCTAATCTACGCTTGCTAAAATGAAATCGCAGAATTGAAATGAAAGCAGGAAATGCTAATCTACGCTTACTGAACTGAAATTGCGAAATTGAAATGAAAGCAGGAAATAGCTAATCTACGCTTGCTGAAATGAAATTGCGGAATTGAAATGAAAGCAGGAAATGTCTAATCTACGCTTGCTGAAATGAAAATTATAGAATTTGAAATGAAATAAACTACTTAGCAGAATATTGCAGAAAAAAAACAGTAATCACAAAGTACTCTGACGCTTCCCCGGAAATAGCACCAAAAAAATGGTGGGCTCCAGTATTGCAGCAATGATGTTGCAACTCTTGGGACTCCCTTCTTTACTTTTATCAACCCGGTAGTTCATAACAAACTTCGAAGCAACGGTGCTATATGCACAAGTACTGGCTCTCACTGGAGCTTAAGACAACTTCTATGAGTTCTTAGAAGACCTTTTAACTGTGATGGATGAAAGCTAACTCAAAAGAGGCTAGTCTACTTGTAGAAAGAAGCTGAAAGCTTAAAGGAAATGCAAACCCTAGCAAACCTGAGTTTTACCGACTAACCCTACTAATGTAAGAAAAAAGATGAAAGCTGCTAAAATGGATGCCATTAACTCTTGGAAAGGTAAAATGCATGTGTCTAATCTACTTCTGAAGGAAAATATGGAAAAAGCATCTTTTTGTATTTTTGATTAATTTTATGCAGAATTATTATGCATGTGGTTTAATTATTTTTTATTGTGCAAAGGTTTATTGGCGAAAAAAAGCGGAGTTGGAATTTGTAGAAAGTTGGGAAGGTGAGAAGAGGACCTAAGGTGTCCCTATCACCCTTATGGAGAATTCCACAGTGATCAGAGCTCGAAAAAATTGCTCGTGTGAACTTCTACAGGAAGTTTGCAGGGGTTCTACAGGAACAGGCCGAAAGTGGATTTTAGAGGGATGATAGTGGAAAAACGGTGGGAAAGTGGAACTAAAGGATGGATAAGGATGTTAAAGGGTCTAGGACCTGGTAAATGAAGCTAAGGAGCAATGAAGGTGGTTGGATTTGCTCAAGGATGGAGAGAGCAATGTTGCACAAAAATGTAGAAATTAGGGTAAATTGGGAAAGTGTAGCAAATGAAGGGAAGGAATCTTGAATTAGGGGCTGGAACAGGTTGTATGATGGAGGAAGGGTAGGCATGAGTATTACATGTGCTCTGCACACTATTTTCCAAAACTGATCGAACAAAGACTGAAAAAACAGAGATCTATCTATTTTGACCTAATCTGCCCTTAAAAACCAGAAATATGATGAACAGAAGTTTATAGACAAAAAATCATGCAAGAGAAATATGAAAACTGAGCAAGAACAGATCTAAACATGAAATCACAACTGATATCAAATTTTCCAACTTAAAATCTAACACTAGCAATTGCATTGGAAGGCAAAAATAGTGTTTTTGTGGCAGCAAGTATGCCTTGGTCTCAGCTCATGGTCCCAAGGAGGGACAGATGACATCCAGGACTGCTTGATGGCCCTTTTGCAGATATTTTCTATTACTAAACTATCAAATCAACCTGAAGCATGAAACTATCTTAATCATCAAAATCAACCTAAGTAACAAAGCAAGATTTTAACCTAAATAACAGAAACATTCTATGAATGCAAGAAAACACATAAACATACATAAAGGAGGTACTGGCACTTGAGTTGGGCCCAACCCCAAGAGCTACATCCTCCTAAGAATGCTCAGAGCTAGTGCAAAGAGAAATTCATCTCCATTACTCAAAAAATAATAGGCATGTCACAAAACTATTTACAGCAAGAGCTCGAAAATGAGTTGAAACGCAGAGTTGCACTAAAGTGTGAAAAACAATTGTTCAATGGCTAACCTACTACCTAAAATGTAACTAACAAAATTAAGGCCCTAAGCCTTCTTATTTATACAAACGGGGACTTCCAACAGTCCTCCTAAAATCAAGGAATTCAGCTTCCTGGAATTGAAGATAACAGCAGTCCTACTTGATTTGCTTGGCTGCCCCTTGGCTTTGTGCTCCGAGTTTTTGATGGAAAATTTAAAGTAAGGACTCATAAATTAAGGGGACACCCTCCTAAAAATCCTCTCCCTTGTTCTTCCATGAATTTGGCTGTCAAGTGCTCATTAAACCTTTGATTTTGTCTCAAAATCGATCAAAAATCTGCATAAAGCACACATTAGACTTTTTGGCGTAATGACTAACCCAATTCACTCTATTAGCATAAATATGATAAAAAACGTGCAATAAACTAATTAGAATGATGGAATAAGCCGAATTAAGAGGTAAAATGAACCCATATAATTATCCATTTCTGGTGCTCATCACCCTGGTTAGGACGTGATCTTCAACAAAAGAAAAATATTCATGAGACACATAGCCAGGAGACAGGTGTAAAAGATCAAGGTTTGTGTGAAGAATCTATATAAGTTAGATGTGGAAGATTGTGTTACATTAAAAACTAAGGAAGAGAAAGTGCAGGGCCAAGATGTAGGTGAAATTTAGCACATAAGCCTTGGCATTTGCGTCATGGCACCTCAAATATTATACAAAAAATATCCGCTAGGCTCCCTAAAGGAGAACTTGAGCAGCAAGATGTATGCAAATGATGTACCATGGGGAAGTACATAAAATCCGCATTTTCGGATTGAGACAACTATTGGGACTCAGAAATGTCATATTTTCATCCACCTTTTTCTTCACTATTCCTTACATTTCATCATCCCATTAACCTTTTATCATATCATTTTCATACATACATTTGAGTTTCACCTTCTTATTTTCCATTTTATTAATTTTTGTAGTACAAGTGAATTTATGATTAATTATTGGAAAATATACATATTTTTATATATATCTCAAGAATATGTGAGTTTTGTGATGTGTAGGAAATATGTGAAGAATTAATTTCTCCTCCACCATATTAAGGAGATAATTATGCAAGCCTATTCCTAAGGAGAAAATCATGGAGGATTTGGTTGGCATATCTTATCCATATCTCCTCCACCATATTAAGGAGATAATTATGAGAAAATCATGGAGGATTTGGTTGGCATATCTTATCCAAGATATGTGAGAGATTTGTGGAGGATTCAAAGGGATCATATTTTGTAATAATGGGAAAGTAGTTAAAAATGCTTGAGAGATTTGTGGGATCATATCTTATAATAATGGGAAATTAGTTGAGAGTGCTTGAGAGAATATTAGATATGTAATTATGAGAAGGTTATCTTCCTCATGTATATAAGAGAGTGCTCTCTCTTCATTTTAATAGGGGAATGAATAATGAATAATAGAGAATGGAGATTAACTTTGATTCATATTCTTTTATTGTTATGCTTTCATGATTTGTAATTTGATTCTTGTAATATAATTTGAGATAGTTTTATTGTTGTGAGCTCACATATGTTGTTTGTCATTCAATTCTTCACATGTTGCATTGCTTTTCCTTTATGCAATTTCCTGATTTCATAGTTAATGTTTCAATGCCTTCTTAGATTAATTTAATTCCAGTAATTTAGATTAAATTAGTTCCACTTCAGTCCTGCATATATAGTGCATGTGCCTCGTAAGTCTACGGACCTCGAATTGACAAATTAAATAGTTGGGCAAGTACTACAACAGAATTAAACAAACATATTCTCACCAAACACACTTTGATCAAATGTCATGACTGAGGGTGGCATGAGTGGAATCCAATCTGTTGTGCATATAGCATTGTCACCTCTAAGTTTGTACAAACAACGTGTTGATAATTTGAGTTTAGGATCCCTTGGGAGTTACAACATTCTTGGTGCAATACCAGGGCTCACCACTTCTTAATGTTGTTGTCGAGGAGGTGTCTAAGTAGATGTTATTCCTACTTGAACATTATTTTCTATTTTGCATACCATTTTTGAAAAAAAAAAAAAAAAAAAAAAAAAAATCATGCCTCATAGGATTAGGGATAATCAAGGAAAATTCTTACCAAAAACTCCCACACCCTCAAGTAGTCAACCTTCACTCTTCTTTGGTGATTGTGAGCTTCCCTCTATGACTACAAGGGAATTAGAAGACCCTCTAGGTGAGCAACTTGAAATTTTTGAAGAACCTATTAGGGAAGAAGAAGAACCCACTTCACCTACCCAATCTGTGGTTGAAAACATGGACAATGAGGCTTTCCCTATCAGAGAGACCAATGGAGAGGCTAAAATGAAGAATATAAGCCCTACTTCCCTTCCACACTTCCATGTCTTAACATATGAGGACCTTGACATCTTCATGTTTGAATTTGTTGTTGTTTGTAGGACCTATGACTATGCCTATGATGAGCAGAAGATAAAGTTAATACCCTCTACCCTTAAGATGCAGCCTCGCGATGGTTTATGGGTTTGCCTGAGGGTAGCATCACTACCTAAGCCCAAATGCAACATGCCTTCAATAGCAAGTAGAGGGACTACTATAGGTCCAAGGAAACTAAGGAAGAAATATTTAGGATGACTCTTAGACCTGATGAATCGCTAGAGGACTATGAGGAGAGATTTAAACTCAGTTATAGGAGGGCCAACTGTACCCTTGATCCTGAGTCACTCGAGTTAGTTCTTCTCCTAGGGATCAGGGAGGATATGTTGGAAACCCTCAACATGTTGTCTAGAGGAGATATCTATCAGTTATCATATGATGAAATCAAAACAGTATTCAAGAATCACTCTAAGGTTGTCAGGAAGAAGGCTAGGGCTAGTCAAGGCTTGGTCAGTTCCTCTCCCTCCACAACATCCATCAAGAATGAGAGGGAACATGCTGGAGGATTTAAAGAGTGAAATGTTGCATACCTTTTCATTGCAAATGGATGCCATGCAAATCAAAAGAAAGCAAGAGGAAGCAAAATGGGCACTATCTATTTTCTGCCCTGGATGCACCAAAAGACATCCTAGGAATGAATGCCCATTGAATGTCATAAAAGTCTCCCTAGTCTGTGAAGAAAATCATGCAATAGACAAATTCCCTTCTTTTCCAGGACTAAAAGTTGTATACCAAGGGGCAGAATACGAGTCAGAGAAACTCTACTTCATTAATCAAAGAGGACCTCAAGGACCTCAACCATATCAACAAGGCATGCAAGGTGCACACTACTCTTATTACAATCCAAATCATAATGCACCTTTGCAACCTTGGTAATCTTCCACTCATCCATCCTGGTCCACACCTCTTTCTTGGCCTTGCGCTCCTCCATATCCTCCTCAACCTATCAACCATCATTTTTAGCCATATCCACCCCAATCATCTCAATGGGGCAACCCATCACAAAGGTGGAGGCCTCAAGTCAACGAGCCTCCTGCTTTACTGCCTCCACCCCAACCTCAACCATAACACACTCATCCTACTCCACCTAAGCAACCTCAAATGCCTCCTCAACCAAATTCGAACCCGAACAGCAAGCAAGCACAACAGGTCTACAATGGAGAGACATCGTATCTTGCTTATGTTGTGGAAATCTAGGAGATCAACCTTCGGTCTGGGAGAGTGCTCCGAGATAATAACCCACCTTCTCCACCTGAAGAGCTTGAATAAGAGAAGGAGGAGAGTGCTCCTCAAATAAATCCACCTCCATTTCTTGAGAGGTTGATCCACCCTAGCCAGCACACCCGAGAGGAGGTTAAACTTCTGGGAGAATTGAAAATTTTGTGTATTAAGATACCCCTTCTCCAGGCCATTAAATATGTTCCCATCTATAATAATATTATCAAGGAGAAATGTTTCAAAAATCTTGGGAGAAGAAAAAGAGACACCTCCACCATAAATGTTGTTGGGCAACTATCTGATTTGATGTGTGGGAGGGTGATCTTCCCGAAATATCTAGACCCTTGAAGCCTAGTAGTGGATGTTCACATTGATGGCCTTATATTCCCTAATACCCTAATCGATCTTGGGGATGTAATCAATGTGATGACTAAGGGAACCATGCTAAATTTGAATCTCCAATGGGCTTTAAGGAAGACCACCACAGTACTACAACTTGTAGATAGATCCACAGTTACTCCTGAGGGAGTTGTTTAAGATGTTATGGTCTCCATTGACTCTTCGGAGTATCCTACTGATTTCCTGGTTCTCCAGCCCAAAACCAAGTTTAATGGTTATCCTCTCATATTAGGAATACCATGGTTGGCCACTGTTGATGTCTACATTAGTTGTAGGGCTAGGAAGATGACCATTAAGAATGGAAATTTATCAAAACAATTGGTATTGTATCCTCTTGCTCAACCTTCTATTGACCATGACTTGCCCTTGTGGTTAGAAGAGGAGGAAGAGGATGAACTGTATCACACCACCCCCTACCCAATTTGCACTCTATATACTATTACAGGAGGGGGCCAACCTGATGAAGGTGACCTCATTGACCATATCCTTTAGAACCAACCTCCCACTCCCATACCAATTGATGAGTTGATGAAAGAATTTGGGAGTAGTCCTTGGACTAACTTATGCTTTATTGACTCAAGTCCATAACATGTCAAGATTGTAGAGTTTGGCCCGTTCAGAACCTTAAATATAAACCCTTATCTTTCATCCAAATAGGAAGAATAATTGTGCAGTGTTCTGAGGCAACACCTGGATACTTTTGGTTGGGATTATAAGGAAATGAAAGGTGTGCATCCCTCAATTTGTACTCGTCATATTTACATCAAGGAAGGATGCAAGCCTATGCACCAACCCCAGAGAATGATTAACCCAGCTTGTAACACCCCTCCCTTGTGTACTACATTATTGTAAACCTAAGCTTAGTTAAAGCTAGGTTTGATACCCTCCCTTGGGGGTTAACCTATTCAAAACCAAAGCTTAGGAAAGCTAGGTGATATGTAATATGAAAAGCAAATGTGTTTTTCAATAAATTAATAAAATAAATCACTTGGAGGGTGGAGCACCAAGAGAGAAGAGATGCTTGCCAAATCCCATGAGGAATGGGATAGAGATGAATCTTTCATGATAAGCTTCTAGATGTGATTATAGATAATATTGCATGGATTGGATATCCATCAGATGGATGGGAGATAAAGATCCAATGGACATAAAAGCTTTGCAGGAGATAAAGGAAAGATTTTATGTGGAAAAGCAACGTGGGAGATGTTATCTCAAAATCAAACCCTGGAAGGCTGTAGACTAGGAAGACTTCAAGTAACTATTTCAAACCAATCTTTTGACTAAGGCTTAGCCTCCTTAGCCTGAGAGAGCTCTCTCAAAAGGGTTATTGATTTTGACTAATAATAAGATGGCTAACTCTTGTGGAACAACATTGACAAATATGAAGGTTGGATAAACATTACATAAGTTTCCATTGGGCCTATGGAGTCAATCATACTTCAGTAAACAATGACACTGCCTTTACATAGAAGTCAGGGCACTTAGCATTTAGATGTTCATAACACAACTCATATAAAACCACAGTTCATAAATGCATACAGGAAATCAGAGCACAATCAGTGAATTCTGAGTGATTACACATTTATGCAACTGTAAAAGACATTAAGGAAAGAATAAATCACACATTCTGAACATGGAAATCCTTCATGAATCTTGAGAAGAAAAACAGCCAACTTATATTACTGAACTCTGTTTATACATAAGCCAAAACAGTCTTTTGTTATAAAATTTCCAACCCTCATTACATTGTTGTTTCAGCTATATATAGAATCCTTATTCTAACTAATTCGAGCTTCCTCCTCCAGCATGAGGGAAATTTGATAACTCGATATCTATCTCTAATGACACCTATCAGCTATTTAACTAACTATTAAATACAATAAAGTGCTGACTGGAATTTTAAAAAGTCCTAAATTAACTATGACTCTAACTCCATTTTCCATGCAATAGTGGCTTCTCCTTGTTCTTTGACACCTGGTCCTCTTTCGATTTGGATGAGCTGGATATTTAATACTCCATATTGACCTTGAACGCTGAATCTTTAACTGTCCAGTAGTATTAGGAGATGTCCCTTGCTTCTCGGTTCCTGTTTTCCTCAATTTGCTCGAATGTATAACAGCATGTTTCTAGCCTTTAATAACCCAAGATATGGAACATTGATGGGTGGAGGAGAACCAATAGGAGTGGAATATGATTTAAGTTAAAAACTTTTAAAACTCTAAATCCTAAATGAGAAAAATAAAATGAAATCAACTTTAACACAGACCTTTGTCATCAGACTAGGACAGGCAATTATATGCATCAAACTTTTAGTTCTAAGTGATAAAAGGAGATAAAGACGAGATTTTTCGGATAAGACCTAGGCAAATGGAAAAATCCATAAAGAGGGACATCGCTAATGGTAACTAAATCATGAAAGAGGGTACTAAATACCCAGTGCATCGATCAATTGAGGACAGTTGATCCTTGGCAAGATCTTCGGCTCGGGGGAACCTGAGGTGATTCATGGCTAGGTGGTGGTGCTCCTCCCTCCAAGTGAGATTTAGTTGGTGTTATTTGCATGGAATGTTTGTATGTTGACTCTTACTCTCTCTCTCTCTGTTATTGTTCCAATTTTCCTATGAGGAGGTCTCTTAGTTCTGAGAATAATTGAATGAATTGTATATGCTTAAGTATTAATAGATTTAATGGTGTTTTCCTCTATTTTGATGAGATTCACTTGCATGGTATGGTGTTTATATTTATCCATACTTGTTATGAAGTCAAATCATTTAGCTCAGATATGTTGATGGTTGATTTCCTATCTTTATATTTGTTTCCTATTTTTAGAATGGTTAAATCGTTTAGCTTAGGAGTATAGAAGTTGTGTAGTCGATGAATGTATGCATATAACTAATTATTTCACTTCAGATAGCAATGAAATATTTGTTGAATCTAATCTTCGACCTCATTAAAGGCACTCAAGGAAAATAGAGTGTCTCTAACTTATCTGATATTATTTATACCTTAAGACTTTGGTGCATGCAAACAATTATGGAGTAATGTTGCTAGTTGTATAATGAGGTAGTATTGTCTATGCCCTACATGAGCTATATCAATTAAGCGCAATAGACTCATAGTAATATTCTATTACATATTAATGAGGGTGTTGTCAAAGGGTTTAATGGTTGTATGTTATGATTTTCCTTAAGAGTTAATCTGAATTATAACCTCTGACAATTGGATCTAAATGTTCTACTGGTTGGGGAATAATGTAGGTAATCTTGCATGTGCATATTAAACAGTAGTAACTTTGCAAGCCCGTGCTAGCAGGAAATGTTTTATTGTTGTTACTTGGAATATTGTATGAAGACACAAAAGTTATGGTAAGGATTGCATATTAAGAGAGCATGGGATAGTACACCTAGTATATGACTCATCACCTGGATCTCTCACAGCGGTTATGATCCTTGATTCACTGAACTAGTGACAACTATGAAATATAACTGTAACTGATATAAAAATCAATAATTTTATGGGGTCTAAAGGTTATTTTCCTAGGTGGGTGTTGTGTTGTACAACAACCCCCCATTTCTATCAAACTTTTACACAAAACTTTCAATAAGAAATGGGTCCCTTTTTGAATAAACTTAGTTAGATTTGTGAGTTAATAAATAAAACTGGTATTGACCTCATTACAAGAAAAATCTTTATCAAAAGGCCCGACATAAATAATTCATTCTATAAAGCCTTCTGATAAAAAATAAAGTGTTCCTTTAAAATATTATAAATAATTCTACATTGCGATAAAGCGATTGGAGATGGCATATCGCGATGATAAAGGGACACTCACAAACAAAGACTCATCCAATCCTCCAATCCGATGAAAGAAATCGTAATCGGCAATGTGAATGATAAAGGGACATACGTAAAGGCCTCATCAACTGCTCCGATCCGATTAAGGAAATCGCAATCAGCAATCGGCAATATCAAATGACAGAGAAGTGCAAGCCAAGCCCCATTTGCAATCAATCAATTGGGCACGCATCTCAATAGAAAAAGCATACACTAAAATGATTTGCATGCATAATACTCCACTCCGTTATAATATTACTTTTCAGCAATCGAAGATATTCATTGCAAGTCACTAAACCTCTCCCTTTGAAACTCCAGATTGCGATTTGTGATTTACCCCCGATCGCCGATCAAGGAAATTCGAAGACACGCTTGAAATAACCATTTATACGATCAAAGAGATGGGTATTTATGGTACTTATTTACCACGATTGGCGATTCGAACAGCTATTAAATTTTACAGTTAAGAATAAGTCCTTTTAAAGATTTCATTCGTGGTAATTCTTAATTGCATCTGATTTATCATATGTTGATCACCATAATTCTGATCATTTTCATATTGGCTTTTAGCGGTGATATCTCTGTGTTACGGTTTGCAATTGTCTGTGCAGAGTTTCTTTGAACTCATGAATCCTGAGAAGATGGGGAAGAAATCTAAGAAGACCAAAGCAACTCCTGTGGCCAAAGAACCAAGGCCGAGCAAGAAGGGATTAATATTAGATACAACATGCCTCGGTCTGGGAAATGCTAGCTGGGAAAGCATTTATAATCTGATAGAAACAGAGGAGCCCAAAGAATTAGACGAGGAAGCCACAACCGATTCAACCAACAATTCAGAGGGGACTCTCAAAGAATTGGCATGTTCATACCTTCACAGGATAGCAGCGCAGGCCAAAACTTTGCCATATACTGATGTGGTTAGATGGGTTGTTGAGAAAATCCCAACTTCAGATAGAACATTTTCCACGGATGATGCAAAGATATTCGGCTCATTCAAGCCTAAAGATCTCAGGCAAATGTACCATCTGCCTCCACCTGAGAAACAATATAACAAGGCATTCCTGGAAGAATTTGCAAAAGAAAACAACTTGGAGTCGGACCCTATCAAGCACTAGAGGCATTTCCCGGAGAAACATAAACACGAGTCATCGGGTAACTATTCTGTCGACTCATTAGCTTCTCCTTATTGTTATGCTGGAGCCATGATGTGTAGACTGTGGGGACAACATGATTCTGCCAAATTTACTGTAGAAATGGTCCCATTAATGGAAGCCGCAATTAATGGTTATGTTATGGATTGGGCAAATATTTTATCTGATAGGCTAGCCACTGAGATATTAGAGTACAGAAGGAAAGCATATACAACTTCTCGGATCATTCCCCCTTTCTGCTATAGTGCATATATTCTGGATATTATTTGTTTTAATTTTGAATACCCGATACTCGGATGGAAGTGGACTTCCCAAGATCTGAATCCTATTCACATTTACCACAAACAGTTGTGGAAGGAACACTATAAAAATCACCTGTATAGAATTGGCAATTGTTTTGTTTTACCTGTATATTATTCTATTTTCAATAAGCCTGCCCCCAGGATATCTCAAGAAGTAGAAGTTGACCTAACAGCAGTAGGTAGCTGATTCGGAAAGGAGAAATTTACCTATGTGAGGCTTTTTGGTAGTCTCACTAAACCCTATGTTCTCCCTCTATATGTTCCTAATAAATTGTTAGCACGGGAATTGGCATATATAACAGTCGAAGGGACATCAAGAACCCTTAGGGATTCTAAGAAACAGATGTGGCCTATATTTCCCCTACGATGTGGCATTTTCACCTTACATGACTACAAGCATGCAGAGAAAGAGGCAGAGAAGATTCAGAGGTTGAATCTTGCCACCATTCAGAACAGGCAATATGATCCAAGAAAGGTTACCCATAATTTTATGCTCAAGCTAAACTTGCTAAATTCGATCATGAAGCAAATGACTTTGATGATTTATTTGCTTCAGCCGACACATTTTTTCAGGTTAAAGGATTGGCTAGGATCAAGTATGAAGAAGAAGGGTTAGAAACATTCGATAGGCTCAAAGCCCAGAGGTTGCAAACTTTACCTTTGGACTTATTAACTACAACCCCACAATCCAGCCACAGAGTCAAAGTGAGTAGAAAGCTGCCGATAAGACTCCTGTAGTGGAGAAGATCCCCGAAAAAGAAAAATTGCCAGAGCAGGAGCAGGGAGAAGGAAAAGGTAGTGAACTCATTGATTCAAAAATTTCTGTTGATCCTAAACTGATCAAAGAATGGCAGCAATTTGACTCTATCATTAGTAATACTGAGAGCCTTCAAGGATTCAGCACACCTAAAGTGACAACTGGTCAGAAATCAGTAATCAATACAGTTCCGACTAAAGGAACTAGCAGCCCACTCATAACTCAAAAGGATGTAGAAATAATCCCCGAGAATCCATCCGATGAAATTGTTTTACATGTAGAAGAAATACCACCTTTGAATGTCTTCTATAGCCCTAAGCATAAGGCTGTAGTCATTGATCAATCTCCTCTTTTCACTTCACAAATGGAGATAAAAAACGTGGTATGGAGAGAAGAGGTTAACCCTTCTGAAGATCTAACTAAACTCTCTCAGTATGCTAGAGCATACACAGTGGCTACAATGGACAAAGCTTTGGAGGTAAGCAACTTGCTTAAAGAAAAGGACCAAGCAATTATTTTGTTGGAAACACAGGTACAAGAGAAACAACAAAAAATAGAGCAATTGGAACAACAGTTAGCAGCCCAAAGGCAGTCAAACGACCAATTGAAGGAGCAATTGCTCAAAGAAAAACAAAGAATTGATCAACATGCAATTCATAAGCAACAAGAATTATCCCAAGCATTGAGAAAATTGCAATCATTTAATGAATAGTTGAAGAAATCAACAACTACCACTCCAGATAGAAAGATTCAAAGAATATCCCCAAGTGGGAGAATTCAGATCAGAGGCTCTGCAAATCACCAAGGCATTATCTAAGCAGTTGAGCCTATTGTGTCACAATATCTCACTCACTCTTCCTCTATGTGAAATTTCATCATTGATGATTGATAAATCAGTTGATGCGAAACTAAAATTGGAGCAAGCAGATGAAAGATTAACAGATTTTCTCTCTTAGCAAGAAACGGAAAAAGGAAAAGCTGCTAATCTACCACAAATTCTAGAATCGCATAAAGAAATCCTATTCATTGAATGGCAATCTCAACTGATGAAGGCAGAAAGAGCGACATCAAGATGCAGATCAGCGACAAACAATCTGGTGGAATTAATTAATGATACTCTCTATTGATCAAATTTGATTTCAGAGTGTTCTCCAAGGAAACTTCCATTGGTGAAAGCATTAGAACAGACATGGAAACAAGGGCTGGAGCAGAGGGAAAGATTAATCGCAGGCATTCAAACTTTAACATGGGAAACCTTTTGGTTCTTCCTTGTTAAACCACATAGTCAGAGGACAGCGATGCGATGAAATGCCTCACCGATGCAATCAATCATATGATTCCTGAAATTATTGATGCCACATACACTACTTAATTACACTCATTTATGAGTCATCCACCAGAACTGCAAGTGATGCTTTCCATTTGCTCAAGTCACAAGATAGTCAGCCAAAACAGTGAACCATTCTAACCGACTGCAGCATGCCTATTTTGAGAAGATTGTCACAACTTTTGTGATTTGGTTATACCAACACATAGCACATTTATTTCATATTTTGTTAGTTTAATAGTATTTATAGACCCTTTCATGTTTTTAGAAAGGGTCCTCAAATTTTTGTATTAAGACTTGGATCAGAAGTCGCACTATTGTGCTTCCAATATATTTATTTTTATAAAAACTGGACCTAAATTCTGAGTTTTGGTGAAGAATACTTTCATATGATATGCATTATTGCTTCCTGTAAAAGAATTTCCAAGTTGAAAGGCGGGATCTGAATGCAATTCATATTGGAGGAAATTCAAATACATATGGTACTACTATCTATGTTTTTGCTTCATGCTTTTATGTGAATCAGCATTTATTTATTTTGGCTATTATTGATATATGTATATGTTTTCACAACAATTATTTGACTTATCACTATTGAATGTTTAAGAGTTGTTATTTTTCATACATATGTATGTCAATGATATATAAAGATTAGTGTGATAATGTTTTAATTATTACTTTGTTCAACTACTTGAACAAAGTAATTATCATATGAATAATAATTTTTGTTTATAAGTAGAGTCATCTATATGCCTACTTGTCATTAAGAATCATCAAAATTTGCACTAAGAGAAAGACTTCCCGGGATAGATTAGTTACTTATATTGTTGCATTTTAGAATAAATCATCCATCATTCCAATTAAACATTAGAAAATCGATCACTTATCCATCCCATTTCTAAATCATTGGGAAACTGGTCCCATAATATCCAGTTGGAGCCACCACACCAAATGGAAAAGGAGTTTCCTTTAAGGTCTGGACCGGGTGGTTTTCCCTGATGTTGATGCAGTGATTTTAAAGGCATCAACATTTTTGGCACTAGAGGGAGGGCATGAGCTATGAATGGTGCCCAAACCCAAATCTATAATCCATTATGAGAGTAAATCTCCCTCCACCTCACCTCTGACTTCTCCCTCGCATGCTGAAACTCCAGTCTTCAAGCAAGAAGTTGAGGAGACAACCACCACTGCTCAACCCCAAAACATCTCAGATAAATCGACTTTATAATCTCTTGAAGTACAGTCTCTAATCCACAAACTTCAAGGATTCTTAATATCACCACAGAAACCTGAGTTATCACAAGGCAGTGTGACTTCGCAATTCGTTCCTTCTCACCCCCTCACCAGACTTCAGAGTGAAAAGCTTGGCGTTGAACCTACTGAGTTACCTTTGCCTAAAAGGAAAAGTGCAAGGAAGACGACTAAAGGGTTCGATAGTGAAACTTTCTCATCATCATCATTCATTTCATCTTCTCCATTGCAAAGTCAACCTTCCACTTCTCCACTCCATATTGTCGTTCAACAAGGTACTGGAACTTCAACATATGTTTCCCAACCATCTCAAACTTCAATATTTGCTCCTTCCCAATCATCTAGAACTTCATCTGCGCTATCATCTATTAGTAGCTCGACAATGGCATAGAACCCATGGAATAATCCTGGTGCAGTCACCATGCCTGCACCTTTACATCCATTGCCAGCTCATCCTGAAAAATTGTTGCCAAAATTCAATCCAGATGCAGGCATACAGGCAGACGAACACATAAACAACTTTATGTTGTCAGTCAACTTAAAAGGAGTTACTGAGGAAGATGTGGTTGTCAGACTTTTCCCTTATACCCTACAAGGATCAGCCAGGTCTTGGTACTTTTCTTTACCATCAAGATCCATTGCTAGTTGGAATATTTTCCAAGAACAATTCTTAACTAAATACGGTGATGACAAATTTGTAGCGACCTTAATCAATGATCTTTCAAATATTAAAACAGAGTCTAGAGAGCCTATAAAAGAGTTCCATTCACGATTTAATAAACTCTTAAATAAGATTCCCACTGCCTCCAAACCTAATGAACAAGTTAGAAGTGAATGGTATATAACAGCTTTACCTACAAATATATCTATCTTTGTAGATAGAGCTGCAAAACCTACTCTAGTAGAAAATATGAAAGAGGCAATTGCTATGGAAAAACGTATCATCGCCTTAGAAAAAAAGTTGCTCTTGAAGATAGAAAATCTAAAAAAGTCTCCTTCAAAGATGATTCAAAGAAGAAAATGGCTAAAGATCCATACGATATGGAAGGTCTCCAAAAAGTTCTAAAAACTATGTCAAATGAAATGATAGAAATCAAGAAACAAGTAGCTGAGACTTCAACTAAAAAGCCATTTAGAAACTTTAAGAAACTAGAATCAAAACCCCCTAATGCTATATCCAAAGCAGAATCAGATCCCAAGGACGATGAAGAAGAAGATACAGTCTTATCATCTGAAGAAACTCAAGAAGAGGTAGCTGTAGAATGTCATGGGATGTGGGACTTCATTTTGCCTAATTCTGATACTGAAAATGAAAAGAAAGCTTTCCCAGTAAGTACCAGGAGTAAAGGCACTCCTGAACCTGTTCAAGTAACTCAGAAGAAAAAGAACATGGGTACTACTACTAAAAAAAAGGTTCCCACAAAGAAGTTTACAACGACACCTACTCAAAATCAGCCATCACCTTCCAATCCACCTCCGGCATCTAAAACATTACTAGTTGCAGAATCTATGGACTACAACATCATTGAAGACATGAAGAAAATGAAAGCAAATATCACTATGTTTGAACTTAGTAAACTCAAACATCAACAAAAATTGTTGCTCAAGGAATTAGATGCAATACCTTATTCTCCGCTTCCAAATGTTGTAATTTCCAAAGTTACTAATGAGACAGGTAAACCACCACCTGGTAGAGTAGAAGCTGCTAATATTGTTCTAATCGGAGATAGATCAAATTCCCATACTCCTCATCTTCTCTTGACCTACGAGATTTATAATAGAAATCTGCAAAATTGCTTGATAGATTCAGGGGCTTCATCGAATATAATGCCTGCCTCGGTTTAGTCTAAACTGAATATTGAGCCCCAAAAGTCTGTCGTGCATATTGTCCAGTTGAATAGAACTAAGGTCCAAATATTAGGAGAAATCAACTCAGTTACCATTAGGTTATCAGTTGATCCAAGAGTGGTTCAGAGAATTGACATATTAATTGTTGATATTCCTGAGTTCTATGGTTTGATTTTAAGTAGAGACTGGTTTGAGAAACTTCATGGTTACATTTCCACCGATTGGTCTCACATGTGGCTACCCTATAAAGGAAAGCCAAATCAGATTAAGATTGATCGAGAGAAACATATGACTCATACTGTAACAGAGTTTGAACAAGAAAACCGGCCAATAGCATTCAGCAATAAAATTCTTGGTAACTACTCATCTAAATAATTCTTTGGTAATTTTACTGCTCAATCGTCACCTTTCTCAGTTAATAGTTTCACATCTCAAATCGAAAATTTTTCCCAAATAGATACATCAAGGTGTGTTAAAATTGCTGAGGAAACTGTAAATAAAACTCTAGAGAAACCTTTATTTTTGTCATTATATTTTGATGGGTCTAAATCTAATGAAGGTGCAGGAGCAGGATGTATTTTAGTAAGTCCTGAAGGAGAAAAGACCATGCTATCATGTACATTAGAATTTGAGTGCACAAATAATACTATTGAATATAAAGCCTTGATTCAAGGACTTTATAAAGCAATTGGTCTTAAGGTACAATATTTGAAAGTGTTTGATGACTCTGAAATTATTATAAAACAAGTCAAAAATACTATACATTGTCTTTCTAGTCACCTCAAACATTATCAATCCTTGGTACAAGACCTTGTATCTCATTTTCTAGCATTTAAGATTTCTCCCATTCCTAGGTCTCAGAATGCAGCAACAAATTTACTAGCCAATGTTGCTTCTAAGCTTCTTCCATCTGAAGATTACAGTCCCGATAGATTTTCAGTAATGTTAATTTTTAGACCATTGATTCCCAATAATGTCATTAATTGGCGAGTATTCAATCATGATGATGACATTTTAAATTTCTTAACTTCTGATAAGTCCTATGATGATCAAATCATTGATGAAAGCGAGCATGATCTTCAAATGAAGTAAAAACTTGAAGAAAATTCAATACCTAAACTAGTGGTCAAACTTGAAGACCTTTATGATATCAAGGATAGGTTTAAACAAGTTACTAATTCAAATCTTCAAAGTTTTACTTTAAGATTTGAATTAATAAACCGTGGTACAAAAGACAAACCACAAAACATCAATCTGGGATTAGGACTTACTTCAGAAGAAAAAATTGCATTTATCATATTATTGAATAGATATAAAAATGTCTCGCTTGGAAATATGTTGATTTGAAAACATATGATACATTTATCATACAGCATACAATTCCAATGATATCTGAAGAAAAACTAGTACAGCAGAAATTAAGAAAAATTCATCCTAACCCGAGAGTCAAATAAAAGTCGAGTTAAACAAACTCTTGAAAGCTAAGATAATTTTTCCTGTTAGACATTCAAATTGGGTATCCAACATGGTCCCAGTAAGAAAGAAAAATGGTGAGATTAGAATTTGTATTGATTTCATAAATCTTAATAAAGTGAGTCAAAAGGATAACTTCTCTTTACCAACAATGGAGCAAACTCTCCATTTAGTCGCTGGTTCTGAACTAATGTCTTTCTTAGATGTTTTTTCAGGGTATAAACAAATTTTGGTGCACCTTGATGACAGACTTAAGACTACTTTCAGAACTAAGTGGGAAACTTATGCCTATCAAAAAATGCCTTTCAGATTAATTAATGCAGGAGCTACATTCCAAAGAGCGGTGGACATAGCATTCAAAGGTCTAAACAATAAATCAGTGGTTGTCTATTTGGATGACATTACTATTTTCTCTAAGAAATGATCAAATCATTTACATGATTTGAAACAAATCTTTGAACGCTGCCAAAGGTATGGCATTTCACTCGATCCGAAAAAGTTCTTTTTTGCTTTTGACCAAGGTAAACTCTTGGGGTTCATTGTTTCAAAAGATGGTATTTATATTGACCCAGATAGAATCAAAGATATTTCTGATATCCCATTTCCACATAATAATAAAATCAATGCAATCATTTTTAGGTCAAATTAATTTTGTAAAAAGATTTTTTCCAGATTTCTCACAGATTGTTTTACCATTACAAACCATGATCAAGAAAAACTCAATGTTTGAATGGGGGCATATAGAACGGGAGGCTTTTAATTCAATCAATCAAGCAATCATAAATGCTCCTGCATTAAACACCCCTGATTTTTCAAATCATTTCATTTTATATACTCTTGCATCTGATTCATCTTATGGAGCGGTGCTGACACAAATCAATGATCAAAACTTGGAAGCACCAATTTCATTTTAATGTTAAAATCTTCAAGGTGTTGAACTTAATTACTTTGAAGTTGAAAAGTGAGTCTTTTTCGTATACAAAGCTATTAAATACTTTAGGCCCTTTATCTTAAAAGCTCACACGAAATTTATAGTCCCTTTTTCAGCAGTAAGACAGTTACTAGTTCAAAGGGAATTGGGAGAAAAAAGGACAAACTGGGTCATGGCATTACAAGAGTATGATTTGGACATTAGACCAGCAAATATTGTCAAAGGCCAAGGTTTTTTGCAGGTTGTTAGCAGAAACTTCTAATATTCAGGAACATGAAGGTACAAACAATATTGAAGAAATCGATGAGATAAGTACCATTAATCCTGAATCCCAATATGCAGATTTGATATTCTATTTGAAAAATAGATATGCTCCTTCTAATATTTCCTATAAAAATAAATGTGCCATAAGACTGAAGGCAAAAAACTTCATGATTGTTGATGATGTGTTGTTTAGACAGAATTATGATTCAATTTTGTTAAGATGCTTAGAAAAACCTGAAGCGCAAAAGGTCTTGCAGGAATTACATGATGGTCCAGCATGAGGACATTTTGGAGCTGATACAACAGCCCACAAAATTACTCATGCTGGCTATTATTGGCCCGCCTTATTTAAAGACACTCATGAATATGTAAGGAAATGCAGAATGTGTCAAACTACCAGTGGAAGACAAAGGAAGCCAGCTTTTCCTTTGCAACCAGTCAACATTGAACAGCCCTTTGAACAATGGGGACTGGATATCATTGGAGAAATTATTCCACATTCATCCAAACAGCATAGGTATATCCTCACAACTACAGATTACTTTACTAAGTGGGTGGAAGAAATTCCTTTGAAGACAGCAAACTTTGTGGCAATTATTGAATTCATAGATCAATTCATCATTACCAGGTTTGGTGTCCCAAACGCTCTTATTTTTTATAATGCATCTTATTTCTCCTGTAATTCCATACTTGAATTTGCTATTAAAAGAGGATTCAAATTGAAATATTCTGCAAACTACTACCTCAGGGTAATGGTTTAGCAGAATCCACCAATAAAAATCTTATCAAAATCATTAAAATAACTATTCATCAAAACCATAAGAATTGGCATAAATCTTTGATATTTGCATTATGGGCAGACCGTATAACACAAAAGGCCTCAATAGGCACTTCTCCATTTAATCTAGTGTATGGAAAGGAGGTTGTCATACCAGCAAATTTAGTACTTCCATCACTAACCTTAGTGCAGTTTATTGAAGAAAATCCCTCATATTCTATTCAATTGAGACATAATCAGATCCTGAAACTAGAAGAAGAAAGGGAGAAAACCTGAATTACACATGCAAAGCATCAACAAATTATTAAGTCTTCTTTTGATACAACTTCAACAGGCTCAAAACATTTACAAGTTGGTGATCTTGTTTTGAAATGGGATAAAGCCCATGAGGATAAAGGAAAACACACTAAATTTCAAAAATTGTGGCTCGGACCATTTCAAATCAGCGAGAAGATAGGCCCATCAACATTCATATTGCAAGATCTATCAGGAAAGAGAGATTCTCTTTTTGTCAATGGGCTTATTTTGAAAAAATTCTTCAATTGAGGAGGTAACCCCTTCTCACTTTGTAAATATTCAATTTTCAGCTATATTTGTGTGAATAACTAGTTTATTTTCTTTCTTAGAAAATAAAGTTGTAAATAGCCTTCTATTGGTCTTTACTATTTTGAAAAGGTTACTTAAAAGAAAATAGTTTTAATATTTACTTTTGATAGATGGAAGCCTTGAAGGAAAAGGAAAAAGTTCTAGGAAATTAGGTATAATTAAACTTTGAAAACCCTTTTTATTTTTGTGAAATCTTCTCAAAACTTGAAAATATTGTAAGTCATTCTAAGTTTTAGAAGCCTATAAAAGGTTATCAATAAAAAGCAAAGACTGATCTAATCTTAGCATCTTCAACTCTCAAAACTATCATCCATGTTCTCTTAAGGAGAAAATTATTCATCCCATCCATCAAAGTTTATGATTTTTCAGAGTGTAATTCTAAAATATATTTGATAAAAAAGATAAGAGGTATCATCATGAGCCTGCTTACCATAATCATAGGGGACTAGTTCAACTGACATTATTAACACTGCACACCAACAGGGTAATGGCTTATTATTATAAGACAAGGGATCTCATCACGAGCTAGCTTGTTCAGTTAAATTACAACTAGTGAATGGCATTGTCAATAGTTGGCCACCAAACTAGGACAATGGCTTTTTATCTTACAAAACAAAGAAATAAGGGAAAAAGAAAATGCAATACAAAAAGTGTGGAAACATATCTCTTGGATTCATTCTTTTAAATTATACTCTGAAATGGATGGGACAATGAATGATCAAATGGTTAAAAGGTAACCCTGCCGAGACTATGCACGTTTGCTGGCAGCAGTGGCTCTACTTGTGACAAAGTAGTCATTATAAAAGCTAAGTTGGAAAAGTCTCTCGTTTTATCATTATCAACCAATTAAGGCTTACTTAAACTTAGAATGTACTTAAGTTTGAGATGAGAAAGAGATAGCAAAAATATATTTCATTATACTCAGAATTTATGATTACCTAGTTATATTAGATTTTCTCTGTCCACTAAGGTTTTCAGATAAAGAGGGTTAAAATATTATATTATTTTCTCAGAGATAATTGTTTCTTCCAGTGAATTGTCAATTGTTGTGTTGTACAACAATCCCCCATTTCTATAAAACTTTTACACAACTTTCAATAAGAAATGGGTCCCTTTTTTAATACATTTAGTTAGATTTGTGAGTTAATAAATAAAACTGATATTGACCTCATTACAAGAAAAAAAATTATCAAAAGGCCCGACATAAATAATTCATTTTATAAAACCTTTTGATAAAAAACAAAGCGTTCCTTTAAAATATTATAAATAATTCTACATTGCAATAAAGCGATCAGAGATCGCATATCGCAATGATAAAGGGACACTCACAAACAAAGACTCATCAAATCCTCTAATCCGATGAAAGAAATTGGAATCGGCAATCGGCAATGTTAATGATAAAGGGACATACGTAAAGGCCTCATCAACTCCTCTGATTCGATTAAGGAAATCGCAATCGGCAATTCACAATATCAAATGACAAAGGGAGAAAAGCGCAAGCCAAGCCCCGATTGCAATCAATCAATTGGGCGCGCATCTCAATAGAAAAAGCATACGCTAAAACGATTTGTATGCACAATACTCCGCTCCATTATAATATTACTTTTCGGCAATCGGAGATATTCATTGCAAATGACTAAACCTCTCCCTTTGAAACTCCTGATTGCGATTTACGATATATCATCAATTGAGGAAATCCGAAGACACGCTTGAAATAATCATTTATACGATCGAAGAGATGGGTATTTATGGTACTTATTTACCATGATTGGCAGTTTGAATGGCTATTAAATTTTACAGTTAAGAATAAGTCCTTTTAAAGATTTCATTCGTGGTAATTCTTAATTGCATCTAATTTATCATATGTTAATCACGGTAATTCTATTCATTTTCATATTGGCTTTGAGAAGCGATATCTTTGTGTTACGGTTTGCAATTGTCTGTGTATATTTTCTTTAAACTCATAAATCCTGAGAAGATGGGAAAGAAATCTAATAAGACCAAAGCAACTCCTATGGCCAAAGAACCAGGGCCGAGCAAGAACGGATTAATATCAGATACAACATGTCTCAGTCTGGGAAATGCTAGCTGGGAAAGCATTTATAATCTGATAGAAGCAAAAGAGCCCAAGGAATTAGATGAGGAAGCCGCAGCCGATTCAACCAACAAGCCAGAGGGGACTCTCTAAGAATTGGCCTGTTCATACCTTCACAGGATAGCAACGCGGGCCAAAATTTTGCCATATACTGATGTGGTTAGATGGGTTGTTGAGAAAATCCCAACTTCAGATAGAAAATTTTCCACAGCTGATGGAAATATATTCAACTCATTCAAGCCTGAAGATCTCAGGCAAATGTACCATCTGCCTCCACCTGAGAAACGATATAACAAGGCATTCCTGGAATAATTTGCAAAAGAAAATGACTTGGAGTCGGACCCGATCAAGCACTAGAGGCATTTCCCGGAGAAACATAAGCACGAGTCATCGGGTAAGTATTATGTCAACTCATTAGCTTCTCCTTATTGCTATGCTGGAGCCATGATGTGTAGACTGTGGGGACAACATGATTCTGCCAAATTTACTATAGAAATGGTCCCATTAATGGAAGAAGTAATTAATGGTTATGTTATGGATTGGGCAAATATTTTGTCTAATAGGCTAGCCACTGAGATATTAGAGTACAGAAGGAAAGCATATACAACTTCCCGGATCATTCCCCCTTTCAACTACAGTGCATATATTTTGGATATTATTTGTTTTAATTCTAAATACCCAATACTCGGATGGAAGTGGACTTCCCAAGATCCGAATCCTATTCACATTTACCACAAATAGTTGTGGAAGGAAAACTATAAAAATCACTTGTATAGAATTTGCAATGGTTTTGTTTTACCTGTATATTATTCTATTTTCAATAAGCCTGCCCCCAGGATATCTCAAGAAGAAGAAGTTGACCTAACAACAATAGGTAGTTGTTCCGAAGAGGAGAAATTTACTTATGTGAGGCTTTTTGGCAGTCTCACTAAACCCCATGTTCTCCCTCTATATGTTCCTGATAAATTGTTATCACGGGAATTGGCATATCAGATAACAGTCGAAGGGACATCAAGAACCCTTAGGGATTCCAAGAAACAAATGTGGCCTATATTTCCCCTACGATGTGGAATTTTCACCTTACATGACTACAAGCATGCAGAGAAAGAGGCTGAGAAGATTCAGATGTTGAATCTTGCCACCATTCCGAACAGGCAATATGATCCAAGAAAGGTTACCCATAATGTTACCGCTCAAGATAAAGTTGCTAAATTCAATTATGAAGCGGATGACTTTGATGATTTATTTGCTTCAACCGACACATTTTTTCAGGTTAAAGGATTGGCTAGGATCAGGTATGAAGAAGAAGGGTTAGAAATATTCGATAGGCTCAGAGCCCAGAGGTTGCAAACTCTGCCTTTGGACCTATTAGCTACAACCCTGACAATCTAGCCACAAATTCAAAGTGAGTAGAAAGTTGTCGATAAAACTCCTGTAGTGGAGAAGATCCCCAAAAAAGAAAAATTTCCAGAGCAGGAGTAGGGACAAGGAAAAGGTAGTGAACTCATTGATTCAAACATTTATGTTGATCCTAAACTGATCAAAGAATGGCAGCAATTTGACTCTATCATCAGTAATACTAAGAGCCTTCAAGGATTCAGCACACCTAAAGTGACAACTGGTCAGAAATCAATGATCAATACAGTTCCGACTGAAGGAACTAGCGGCCCACCCATAACTCAAAAGGATGTAGAAATAATCCCCGAGAATCCATCCGATGAAATTGTTTTACATGTAGAAGAAATACCACCTTTGGATGTCTTCTACGGCCCTAAGCATAGGGCTATAGTTAAAAGACAAAGGAAAAAGAGGAAAGTTGATCAATCTCCTCTTTTGACTTCACAAATGGAGATAACAAACGTGGTATGGAGAGAAGAGGTTAACTCTTCTGAAGTTCTAACTAAACTCTCTCAGTATGCTGGAGCATACACAGCGGCTACAATGGACAAAGCATCGGAGGTAAGCAACTTGCTTAAAGAAAAGGACCAAGCAATTATTTTGCTGGAAACACAGGTACAAGAGAAACAACATAAAATAGAGCAAGTGGAACAACAATTAGCAGCCCAGAGGCAGTCAAATGACCAATTGAAGGAGCAATTGCTCAAAGAAAAACAAAGGATTGATCAATATGCAATTCATAAGCAACAAGAATTATCCCAAGCATTGAGCAAATTGCAATCATTTAATGAACAGTTGAAGAAATCAAAGGAAGAACAGATCGTTCAACTATCACTCCAGATAGAAATATTCAAAGAATATCCCTAAGTGGGAGAATTCAGATCAGAGGCTCTACAAATCACCAAGGCATTATCTAAGCAGTTGAGCCTATTATGTCACAATATCTCACTCACTCTTCCTCTATGTGAAATTTCATCATCTATGATTGATAAATTAGTTAATGCGAGACTAAAATTGGAGCAAGCAGATGAAAGATTAACATATTTTCTCTCTTGGCAAGAAACATAAGAAGGAAAAGCTACTAATCTACCACAAATTCTGGAATCACATAAAGAAATCCTATTCGCTGAATGACAATCTCAACTGATGAAGGCAGAAAGAGTGACATCAAGATGCAGATCGGCGACGAACAATCTGGTGTAATTAATTAATGATACTCTCTATTTATCAAATTTGATTTCAGAGTGTTCTCTAGGGAAACTTCCATCGGTGAAAGCATTAAAACAGACATGGAAATAGGAGCTGGAGCAGAGGGAAAGACTAATCGCAGGCATTCAAACTTTAACATGGGAAACCTTTTGGTTCTTCCTTGTTAAACCACATAGTTAGAGGACAACAATGCGATGAAATGCCTCACCGATGCAATCGGTCATATGATTCCCGAAATTATTGATGCCACATACACTGCTCAGTTACACTCACGCATGAGTCATCCACCAGAACTGCAACCGATGCTCGCCATTTACCAGCTCAAGTCACAAGATAGTCAGCCAAAACAGTGAACCATTCTAACCGACTGCAGCATGCCTATTTTGAGAAGATTGTCACAATTTTTGTGATTTGGTTATACCAACACATAGCACATTTATTTCATAGTTTGTTAGTTTAATAGTATTTATAGACCCTTTCATGTTTTTAGAAAGGGTCCTCAAATTTTTGTATTAAGACTTGGATTGGAAGTTGTACTACTGTGCTTCCGATATATTTATTTTTATAAAAACTGGATCTAAATTCTGAGTTTTGATGAAGAATACTTTTATATGATATGCACTATTGCTTCCTGTAAAAGAATTTCCCAGTTGAAAGGCGGGATCTGAATGCAATTCATATTGGAGGAGACTCAAATACATATGGTACTATGTTATGAAACCATCTCAAGAAAAAGATAGAAAAGATAGATCAACGCCTTAAAATTCAGCCTCTTCGAGGGGGCAACCTCCTTTACATTACTAAATGAACAATTCTTGATATTCAATGGAATAACACCTCTCTATAATATAGAAGTCTAAGGGGTCATAACATATCAGAGCCTACATAACAATAATAAAGCAGAGCACAATAATTAACAATAGTGGGCAACAAATGGGTACACAATAATAAGTGGGTTGTACTAATAACAATAAGGGGTTACACTAGTAGTATAAGGGCCTAACATGCCCCTCTCCTTCAAAAAGCGTTGTCCTCAACGCTTGAGTAGTTCTTAATGCTTCTGTATAAAATTTCCCTTCCTCCCATGTGGAATCTTCAGTGGGTAAATTATTCCATTTGATGAGATACTCTGAAATTAATCGATTTCATAGCTGTCAGGTTCTTGTTTCTGTGATTGCTCCAGGCTCCAATATGATTTTTCCATCCTCTTCAATTTCTAGCAATATTGTTTGAATTGGTATGTTTTGTAACTTTTGAATAAGTGGCCATACTTCTTCGTCCTTCTTCCATTCATCCCTTGCTTTGTTTATCCAATCTGGTTGGATAATAGAAATAGCACAAAACAATGCTTCCACATCCTCATCCTTGAAGAGTCTTCCCATTCTGTAAGGTTGCCATTTTTTAAGTGTAGTATTGCCAACATTTCCTTCTCATAAATAGCTTGCTTGAGATGTAGCAGTAAAAATACCCAATCACCTACATCAAAACATTTTTCACTATGATGTTGATCTACCTGTTGTTTTGTTTTATTTTGCATCGAAGTGGCGTTATCCTTTAAAAGTTGGAGAACTTGTTGTTGATGCTCGATGTGATCTTTCACTACTTGAACCGTTTTCTTTTTGATATGTCTTTCTATCTCTAGAGTTTGGGGAGTGGTAATTTCTTCCAATCCTTTACAAGATATGGTCGGATTCAATTCTTGATGCTCGATGTGATCTTTCACTTCTTGAACATTTTTCTTCTTGATATGTCCTTCTATCTTGATAGTTTGAGGAGTGGTAATTTCGACCAATGGACTACAAGATATGGTTGGATTCATTTCTTCTTTCTCGATGTGATCTTTCACTCCTTGCACCTTTTTCTTCTTGATATGTCCTTCTATCTTGAGAGTTTGAGGAGTGGTAATTCTTGCCAATGCTTTACAAGATATGGTCTGATTCATTTCTTCTTTCTCTGGGGTGGGATCTTGGCATACATCCTCTTCTTTTGATGATTCTTGATCCTTTTCCTCCTCCTCTTCATATTCTATGTAAAATAATTTCTTCTCAGCACACTTATGAGCTTTAGTGCATTTTCTATCACAATTGTAACAAAGCCCTTTTTCTCTTTTTTCTTCCAATTGTTGTGGTGTAACCCTTGTAGGTTGTGGAAGGCTAGGAGAAACAACACTTCCATCTTCATAGTTGTGAGGGGTAGACTTCCTTGTTGCCATAATTTTTCTTTCCAATATGCAACAAAGCCCTTTTACTATTTCCAATTGTTGTAGTGTTGCTCTAAAGAAGGTGTTGCTCTTTGTATCCTCATAATGTGCTATCATTTCCTCCGTGAAAATTGACCACGTAACAAGTTTTTTTACGAGAACAAAGCCCTTTATACCATAAAAATTGATCCGGTTCTAAATATGAAGATGCAATACATACCTTTTGTAACAGTGGTACACCATGTAGATCAAAATATTGCTCCATCTGATGTATCCAATTTACTGGATCCTTGCCATCAAACTTCCTCATCTTGCTTTTTCTTGATTTTAGGAGCTCGATCTTGAAATGACTGTAACTCTGTACTTTCAGATCTTTAAGTTCTGAAACTACTACTTGCAGTAGTCCTCTATTTCCTCTTTCCAATGCCACCAGTCTGACCCCAATTGGATTCTCCAATGAAGAGTTATGCCAAATCTCCCACAGTGACCTGATTATGGACTAATTCAGTAGAGCGAACTTGTACGACATGCCACGTGTCCCTGTTTTGACCTTTGGCTCTGAAAAATATATACAATAAACTACAGTCTATCTTCTTTTTGTACCTTCTTACGAAATATCAATCTGATGCTCAGAGAGAAAGTTATGACGATTTTTCCCAGGTCACCTGTTTGGAATGTAATTCAGGAGTCTGCAAAAATACCAACTTCCTCAGATCATATCTCCATAAACATACCGCGAAAAGCTTTGAAATTTGGACTCGAGCTGTAGTGCGATGTCTTCTAAAATGGGTTTTTGTTTTGACTTCTGAAACGTAGCCGACAACAAGTTATAGCAAAAATTCCACGATGACCTGTTTGGAGCAGTGAAACCCTAGAATCCAAAGCTCTGATACCAAATGTTATGAAACCAGCTCAAGAAAAGATAGAAAAGATAGATCAACGCCTTAGAATTCAGCCTCTTCCGAGGGGGCAACCTCCTTTACATTACATAAATGAACAATTCTTTGATGATTCAAATGAAAAGACCTCCTCTCTATATATAGGAATCTAAGGGGTCATAACATAATTAGAGCCTACATAACAATAATAATGTAAGGGCACAATAATAACAATAGTGGGCTTCTATGGGGCACAATAGAACAATATGGGCACTACATGGGTACATCAATATAATAAGTGGGATGTACTGATAACAATAAGGGGTTACACTAGTAGTATAGGGGCCTAACAACAATGTAAAATATTCTTCATATTAGTGACAACAATGTACAACAATGTTAAGATCAGTGACATTAGTATCCAGCAGTTGAATTCAGTTTGTGACAACACATTACAATTATTAGAATGAGGGTTTTAATTATAAGCATGATTAGATTTGTTTCATAGATATCATAGTTTTTTTGTTGCATATATAAAATTATTGATTATTGTACTCTCTTTTTCTATATCATTTGATGACAATCTAAGAAGAAGAAGAATTGCAAGTGTTTTCCTTATAATGGGTTTTCCCCTAGCCTCAGACCAATCCCGATGTCTCTATGTGTGTGCATGTTTTTCTTCTACTATTCCTTTTATGTTTTGTTGTATTAATGATAATGTTGTTGTTGTTCTTTCTATATAATTTAATATGATGTTGTATAATGGTGTAGATCTGAATAATGTAATGATGATATGGGGTGAACACAAAGTATTAATGATGAAATGCAATTAGAGACGAAAAGAACAATGTATCCCTATGAAAAATTAACATGGTATTAGAGCTGGGCTGAAGAAAAACCATGGAGATCACCCCGATATTGACACCTTTGATGGAAGCCAGAAGGGGATGGTGGAGACCTAAAATAATTCTAGGGTTTGAAGAAAACCCTAGGAAAAATTATTATTAGGGTTTGATAGATTCTATGAGGTGGGTTGGAGAGAAAACCCTGGTTTATGGAAACTATTTGAGATATGGAACCTAGCTGGTCAATGTGAAGATTCTCAAGCACTTGTGAGATTTGATGAAGCCCTAGCTAGGATAATCCCTGGTAGACATGGTCGGATACTTGAAGGCAACATTGGTATATGGACCTATTGAAGCCTCAGATTTCAGCTCCTCCAACATGGGGGATAACCACTATATCTAATATAAACCTGGGTTTATATTCGATCTAGTTAGCCCCAAAATGTGTTATGACCTGTCCTGCGAAAATCACATCTATGAGAGGTGGAAGCATCTGTTGAGTCGAGTAGAGAGAGAAGTTAAGGGTCATAATTTAACTGTGTGGCTTGACGAGTTACTGCCAATACAACTCCCAATCGGTCTTTTCCAACTTAGCGATTGCTTCCCTTTAAGTTTCTGCCCTTTCCTTCCACTTGTTATGCAATTCATTCAAATCGGGTAGTTCTTTCCGGTTGCCTTCTTTTACCAAGTTGGTGGAAAAAAAAGTATGGTTTATCATGTTTACTATATTCTTTGACACCTCGGCTGCTCTTGCCACTGTTAGTTAAGCTTGTTTAATCCTTCGTCCTAATCTGTGAAAAGAATGTCCTTGTGTGTCTCCTCAATCTTAGGTAGATTGCCTTTCCTCCCCTCTTATATTTATTTCCATTCAATGAACTCTAAGATTCTGGTGTTCATATCAGTAAACTCAATTCTTTGGTCAATCGCTTTATCTGTTAGCTAGTCACTAGTGATCCTATAAGGAGTGATATGTGATATCTTTTGGCAAAATTGTTCTTGTTACTTCAATAAGAGAGAATTAAGCTCTAACACCTCTTTGATAAATTCCTCGATAGTAGGAACATCCTTATATTTTTCCATAGCTTGCTGCAAGTCTTGGAGTTGCATATTTTTGGCCGATATGTCTGCCTTGTGGCTTATTTTCAGTACCCCGTGCTCTGTTGCAATTGGGAAACTACTTAATGGCCTGCCCATTTACACTTTCCCTTTCTGTTTCGAGCTGTTTCTTGAGCTATGTAATCTTTTCTTTTAACAAAAGAGATATTTTGGTAGCCTTGTCCATGGTATCAGTTGCATACGCTCTTGTAAACTGTGACAACCACGTCAAGTTTTCAGCTGGGTTGGAAGGGATGTCCTTCCAAACTATGTCCATTTTTTCATTCCCAGGTGGGAGTTCAAGTGTTTCAATCCTTCTCCTTTTCCTTTGTTTCCTTACTACAACCTTGTGTAGTGGGCTGTAGAATATGCCAAGAGGAGGGATTTCAGTTACCTTCAAAGAAATTTCCAATGTGGGCAGAGCAGGGATGACTTCAGCTTGCTAAGACATGTCACTTGCTCTTCCATCAGTTCAGAGTCTGTATTCTTCTGAACATGTCAAAGAGTTTGATACTCCCTATTTTCTTGGGACTCTATCATCTTGGGAGTGTCTTGTAATTTCTTATTGAATTGATCCCACTCCTATTCTAGACTACTGCCTTTGATCTCTAAAACAATATCTTTGGGTGGGGCACGCTTACCTTGCTTTTCGGCTGATTTCCTATTGGATTTTGTAGTAGTCTCGATGTCTTGGGCCTTCTCTCTGTTAAGTGATTTCCCTATATTTGCATGAGATTCTAAGCGAGAATCAGGTGCCTCACTGTTGACATTCAAAATGGGAGTAGGCTTGTCCTCGATTTTCAACAAATCTAGTGGGATAACCTTGAGCCTTTTGTTCCTAAACTCCTGAAAGCTCTTAAAATATCCAGGACTCAGATTTTTCCTTGCCCATTTCGAATGATTGTTCGAAGGATTGAGCCGACTGTAAAAGGTCTTCAAAATTATTAGCCTCATGGTTATAAGGCTTGATCTTTACCGAAGTGATGATGTTGTATGTTATCTTGTCTGGATCAAACTACCTTTTGGGAAAAGTATGCAGCCTGAGACCTTCCAGGCTTACTAATTCCTTTATAGCATGGTTCAAATTTTCTACAGAGAAAGAACCACACCTAATAGGAAAATATGGCCATAGCAACTTCTTGCTTTCTTTGAGAACTTTGGTTAGGCCTTTTCGCATTGTTTGGTAGCTATTTCTCTTGCTAACAATTTATCAAAAACATACAGAGGGAGTTCATGTGGGTTTGCGGTGCTATCAAAAACCCTAATGTAGGGGAACCATTCTTCAACAAAATATTTTTTGATAGCCAGAAGGTCTGTAGCAGCTTCTTGGGAAAACATGGGGGCTTTCATATTGAAAATTAATTGATACAGTGGAAAAATAACAACATGACATATTTTATAGAAATGGAGCACATAATGGGATTCCCAAATTTTCTTGTGGCTAATATGGATAAGGTAGGGGCCTTGCAAGGTCCATTTCCAACCCATGATTGGAAACTTAGTGTAGAAATAGATGGCGTCCATAATGTAGGCACTAAAATAGAATGGAGGAAGGTTCTTTAGAGAGGAGGATCTCTTTTGTCGATATTCAGTGATGATGGAGGTTAGTTTATCAGATAGGATGGTGGCCCAAATCATGATGTGGGAATTAACAAAGGCATCAATAAGAGGAATCCATTCTATGGAAAACTTAGCATTATTAGGTAACCCATATAGTTTACATAACATAGAAACTGCATAGTTGTAGTGGTTTGCCAAAGAGGGTATAGGATACATACCCGATTTATTGAATATGAACTTGTTCTCCAATACTCTCCAACCCTAAATCGTCTCGAGGGGCTCTTCATTATTCTTCGCAAAGTTGGCCATGTATGCCTTATCATATATATCCCGAGGGTCAGGTATATGGTACATTTTCTTTACGTCCTCTACTCTGAATGATCCCATGAGTTTCGTTCTTGAATTCCTAAATTTCCTATCTGCAATGGTAAGGTTTTCCACCACCCACCTGATATCTCAGTGTATGGGAGGATTTTAGCTCTCGCTCTTATATTATGAAGAAAAGAACAAGTAACATCCTTGAATTGGAGCCCCGAAGGTCTTATTGAGTCAATTGTTGCTCTTGTGATAGTAATCTTGGGACACTCTTCCTCAAGCCTATTGTATATCACCTCCCAAGATGTTGCACCTCTGTCAGTGTTGTAGACTATTTCAGAGAATATAGGAGACATTTGTGTAAGCTTAGACTCTGCAATGCTTAACTTTTTCTGTTTCTACATCATCTTCTGCAATGACATATCTTTTGTAGCTTGTTGAAATGGACGAGATATATCAGTGCAGACAATATTTGGTGATTAATGCTAAAAGATTTGTGAAAAGACTTTGAATCATGGGAGGATTTCAAATGATATATTCAACATTAACTAGCCATAAATTGCAAAATAATTACCTCTCCTCGAGCTGCTAAATATTAATTACACTGTCAAACCATTCATTATTATATTTAAAACACAGTTACTTCTCATGTGTGCTGCCTAATTCACACATCACAAATTTTAAAACAATTTTATATAGCGTTACCTGTTTGGAATGCAAAATGCGATTGCAGATATCACAATATCACATTTCACAAATCATTGGCAGATGATATTGTGGTAGGTACTTTTACTTGCGCCTTTTGTGAAATGAAATTTGCAATTTCTTAAGGGGTTTTCCTCGATATGTTGCAGCAGGAGGATTGATCGTATATCAAAATTTATTTAAGGTGTTTATGATCATTACATGGAAAAATGCAATTTGCAATTTGCGATGGGATCCTAATCTTGGGTGGTTCTAAGAGTTTTATCAAGGCAATTTCTTAGAGTTAGGATTTATTTTCTAAAGACTAAATTTTTTTAAAAAGGATCCCCATTTATATGTCTAACATTAACTATTATTATACATAAATGAGGGGGTTGTTTCATAGTACAACAGGACCATGGAAATTGATGGCCCTTGAAGATTAGTTCAAGAAGGAGAGGATCAACTTTCATTTAAGATAATTATTTCTTGAACTATGATGCCTCTTACTTTTGTTTAGATTCATGGATCTAATTATTATGTTTATTTCTTGTACTTCCTGCATATCTATTTAAGTATATGGATGTGACTAACCTCCTTGATGATCTATGATGAGTGGACCTATATTGAGGATCATTTGAAATGCAAGAAGGATGGCTAGAGCTAGAAAAGGTTAAGAGGCACTATAAGATGACAAAGTGCTTCAAGTTGCTTATGAAAATGGTGCACATGTAATACCACAATGTATGCATGGTATGTAGTATTTCAGCTGTAAAATTTGATGTCTAGGTAAGCCCTAAGGTATGATGCGAATTTCTCTTTCTTTAATGGCTCATACATGCATATGAAAGTGACTTGGATCTATGTTTCCTATGATGAAATGATGCCCCTGGTGTTGAACATTTTGATCTTCTTGAATTCTATGAGGCTATCTAATGTTGATACATTCATACACTTGATGTTTGGCTAACATATATGATCTATCTATTGGATATCTTGATCCTATAAAGAATGCCAACACCTTGAATCTAGTAAATGATACTCTTGATACTTGTCATTTTGGATTTCATATAGAAGGACAGCTCATTGACTCCTATACATGAGTCTGCTAATATTTCTTGTGATAAGCATGATGAAAGAATATGGAAAGAAAGATTGTCACTCTTGCTACTTTGGGAAAGTTTTATTGAATGAACTAATTAATCATGAAGAGAATGGTAACCTTGACATTAGAAGTATAACTGTAAGATTGCTATCTAAATCTCTTACTAACTGTGGACATGTATTGATGAGATGAGTAACAATGGATTCCCTAACTTAATGGAGTGACTTGATAGAAAGTGTTGTTGTGTTCATAATATCTGAGATATGATGTTACATCTATCTAATACTTTGAGTCTAACCATTAATGAAAGATTGATGTCATGAGGTTGATAGCCATGATAGATATATGTTTATGATCTAACAAATCTGCTGTTGTTTGAATTTAGTAGAGACACACTGATAGCATGAATGAAGATGAATGATGTAGATCCCCATTCAGAGGGAGAATCTATTATCAAGAATCTTATTCATATTTGTATTTTCATTATGTGCCAGTGAAGAATGATTTATGTGCATATGACAATATTGGTCTGCAACAGAGTCTCAGATCAAAAGTTTGTACATAAATTAGGGTTTATGCTCCAGACGCAGTCACAGATCTGGGAGATCGCATCCGTGGACGCTCGAATGATAATGCCAATAGAGTGTTCATGTAACTAAAGGTGCTCCCATGCTAACCTAAAGGGATCCTCCAAAGGTTTGACTAAATTTTATCATCATCTGAAGCTTTTTGAAGCTGTTTGAACTCTAAATCAAGATGTTTTTGACATATTCTGCCTCTGTAATTTGATTCCTGGAACTTTTGGGTTAAATTATTGATCATAGAAAAATGTAGTATTGTGCATGGAATGAAATGTTCACCTACAAGATGTTAGTAACATAGACGTGTTGTAGATAACAACAAGATCTGCAAGAAGGAAAATATTGAATGTTTTCCATAACATGAACATGTAGATTGAACTTGTGTTTGTAGGTGGCCGAGATATGCATATAGATATGTCACTATGTTTGTGCTACAAGAGGTTGGTGTGATTTGGTTGATTGATATAGAGGAACAATATTTTTTCGTGATACTTGACAATAACTTTGGATTGAAGATTGAGATATACTTTCAATATAGATCTCACTACAATAGAAATTTGGACTTGACCTGATGTCTAATGATTGGATTTGACAATTGTTGATTTTCCTCGATGTCTATGTTTTGTAGGCATAATGAGTTATGTGAGTATTCAGAAAAATTATTTAGTATTAGACTCCTCATTCCTAGCACAATGGTTGAGGTAATGATAATTGTGATTCAACATGAAAATGGAACCTACATGACTCATCCTTGGTGTATGCAATTTCACCTAGTGACACAATGACTTATATTATGATTATGAGAATGACTTGATAAAGTTCGGATTGATATTGCATGGTTGACAATAACTTGTTGTAATTATAATAGATGAAATCAAGACTTGATATGTCCTCTACCTGTGTCTTGGTTGAAAGTATTGATACAGTGATAATGATGGCTTTGATAATGGTTGTGATCTGACTTCTAAACTCTGATGAGTTGAATTTTTTGTTGTGATGGCACAACATTGATTTATGTAAGGATGATTATGCTGGCTGAGTAAGACACTATTCTTAGAGAATTGCATGAAGTAAGCTCCCCCGATTCAGAATGTCTATATTTGATAGTTATTTGATGAAGTCAGGATAATGAGTTCTAAGGTATGGATTTGATTTTGATTTTGACTTTGGTTTTATAACCTGATGGTTTAATCTTGACAGGTGATGAGACTCTAATGATCTAAGTATGAGGGACATAACTTATGAAGCTTGAAATGATCTATCATGGTTTGATGAATCGATTTCTAAAATTTGGAAAAGAAATTCTATGTTGCATAACTATCAATTTTTTTTTTGAATAATGAAAATGGAAATCCTTGGATACTTCAATTTGAATTTCTAAATGTTGTTGAACTTGTCGTGACACCTGACTATTTAATAATAATAATAATATCTATTTTTAAGGTCACAACCAAGCCAGACATGAAATTGGTGTATGAGACCCCCTTGTTTGTGGGACAAGGGACCCACCTCTGCGCAGCAATTTGACTGTTAAGTCTACGAAGGCATACATACTCTACCCCCTCTGGTTTTGAACCTAAGACCTCTTAGGAGGAAACACATGCTCTTAACCATTAGGGCCACTCAAGCTATATTCATTGAAGCATTGATGTTCTATTTTGAACATCTATCTATATATATATGATGTGCATAGAACTTGAATGAATGAGCTACCATTGAGCATCCTTTGAAGTATCTGCATGAGGTGTTCTATTTTTGAGATTGAGATAGTTCTCTTATGATATGTGAATGCATAGATGTACTATTGTTAATAGATATTATTGTTAAGAAAATTTGGATGCTTCTTTAGTACGATATATTCCATGATATCTTGGACGAGAGGGTCGTAGTACGATGTTGCTAGCATGGCTAGCTATGAGGCAAGATGAATAAGCTCCTTAGAGAGTTGTCTAAGCATGATCTAGACATGACATGGATACATTGTCATGACAGATAATCCCATATATATAGAGAGGGACCGATATAATCTCATATATTGAGATAGTGCAACTATTCGAAACAAGCTCAAGCTTGTGAGGGAGGATAATTATGGTACCCTTTTGTGCTTTATATGTTTATTTATGATATGACATGATATTTGATTTGATGTTCTGTATGAATAGGAAACAATTTTTGTTGAGACAAGCAGATACCAGATTTGAGTATGATGAGAGAAATGTTGATCAAGGACACTCAGCCAACTCTTCCCCCCTGTTTGAGCTCCCAAGGTGAGGAATTGAGGGAGAAAGGATCCTAGAGTTGAGGGAACTTTGGATAATAGGGAATGACCTCTATCTGTTACCCATATGTTTGAGGGTTCTATTCCCTTGCCCGGTCTTTGCAGAGTATACCCCACTTGGCTTCATATGCATAACCAGGGCTTATTGGGAATACCACTCCTCATTTGACCAATGAGTTGAGAGTCTACTTGGGGGTGTACAAAGGTGATTATGATGCGGGTGTTCTACCACATGACTAATGAGAGTCATTGTTAGGAAGATCGGTAGGAAATAAGATTGGATTGAGAGTCATCCCACTTTTGAGATTTCTAGTTGAGGGTAAGCTCCCCAATGAGATTCTAGGGTCAAGGATTTTCTCCCCTGTATGATGAGTTATCCTATTTCTCGGTATGGGTGGAAGGTATTTATTCCTGATGTGGTTCCAGGTTGAAATGTGCTCCTTGATAATATACTCTCCAAAGACAATTGATGATGATATTCCAGGTAGAAACTTATTGGCAGAGAATCTAGGTAGCAACTTGATGGATAGAGGGTGATAGCTTGAACTCCCCTCCAATAAAAAATTCTTCTTCTTCTAGAATCAAGAATGTTCAACGTATGAGCAAGAAAAATCAAGAGATAAGAAGGAACAAGCAAGAGATAGATCAAGAGGTACATTGATGATTCAAGATGATGAAATACTTGTAGATGGACATGGCATGATGACTACACAAAAGATACGATTTGTGATGATACGTGATGACACTTGAAGATACCAAAATTTCATATTAATCGATGGACATATATTGGTAGGTGGAATTATCCCTTGTTGAGAGTGAGTGTTAATTTTTCAACTACGGTAATATTCCACCTTAGATAGATCAAATGAACAATATTATGATTGCATTAGATTACTCTTTTCAAGCGGGCCAAAATCGACCTAAAGATTACCCAATTTGGTCAAGAGGAAGTTGAATTTTGAATTATTTTATTCATATATACATTATGGAATCAGTTGGCCCTAATCACATGTGTAACTGCTTCGGTCAGCCTTAACCCCAAGTTGACCCTCAGGAAAGCCTATAAATAGAAGAGACCTCAAGCTTAATTGGACACAGTCAATCAAGATATATTCTCTTCTCTTATTGTCTTGGTTCGCATAGGTTCAGTGGAAAGAGTTCGTGCTAGGGTTTGAAATTACAGGCATAAGGTTCACTTTGACTTACGGTTATTTGATCCCTAGATGCTGGCACAAAATTAGAAAGTTTATTCCTTGGATTCTAGCACAGTGAGTTATGGGAGCGTCCAGGGCTTAAAGGTCAGATCATCTTGTATTAGTTCCTGGACGCTCGCATAGAGTGGTCCAAGGAGCGTCTGAGATGCCATTAATGCTCACACAACAACCTTATGAGAGTGTCCAGGTCTTGAAGAAGGTATTGGTATGTTTGACCCTCGATGCCCTCATCGATTTCACTTGATGGCATCTAGATCTGTTCTGGACGTAGTCATCCAAATATGTAAAGAGCATCCAGATCTGTTATAGATCCAGATGTGTTATAGATTCTCACACAACTCCTCCCTGGGTCCGAGACTCATAGATGATATTTATGTATTTTGAAGATTCCAATTACTGAAAACAGTGTAAAACATTGTTCAGATCAATGACGATAATCTACAATAGTGTTCTTGTCAGTGACAACAATATCCAATGATTGAACTCAGTTTGTGACAAAACATTATGACTATCAGAATGAGGGTTTTGATTATAAGCATGGTTAGATCCATTTCATGGATATGATAGTCGTTTTGTTGCATATATAAAGTTATGGATCATTGTACTCTCTTTTGTTGTATCATTTGATGCTGATCTAAGAAGAGGAATATTTGCAAGGGTTTCCCCTTAGTGGGTTTTTCCCTCATCTCAAACCAATCCTGGTGTCTCTACACATGTGAATTTTTTCTTCCTTTTATGTCCTGCTGCATTGATGATGATGATGATGATGATGTTATTTCTATATAATTTCACATGCTCATGTATAATGGTGTAGATATAAATAATGTAATGATGATATGGGGTCAACTTAATGTATTAATGATTAAAAGCAATTTTCAAAGCAAATAACAATGTAGCACTATGAAAAATTAACATAAAAGGGACTATCCAAGCCAACAAAACAACTACAAAAAGGAAATAAGTGAGGCTGACATAGTTGAGGAAGTAGGGAAATCCAGGAAGAAGCCAAAATAACAAGAAGTAAAAGTTATTTACTATTAAAGAAAGGCATCTCATTTGTCAAGTTCTTGGTAAATTTAGTCTTTCCTTTATGATATCATGCATTGTTTTTTACTTTGGAAGTATCTTGATTTTCCATAACATCATATAGAGAGGCATGTGATAGTAGCATATGTAGAGTCTACTTGGTTAAGTTACTTTGTAGAAGTCATCTAGTCTTAAAGAATATATAGATAAACCATTTTTCATATTGATCATCTAGGCATTATCTAACATAATGTTAGAGGTAGTGATCTTGCTTAGATGGATCATTATGATCCTAAAAGAACCATCATTATGGAAGGTTCTTAGGAGAAGCATTGTGAAAAAATTAGTATAAATTCCATGTAATGCAGAAACAATACTAGTAAAGGGATTAAGGAATGCAATGGGTCAAGATGCATGCTATTTGTGAGATATATATAGCTAGATGATGGAATAAGAAGCATAAAAATGCACAGTAAAAGTGACTGTTGGATAAGATTCATGTAGAATATTGTAACATGCTTAATGTGATGGTATGATGTTCTTGAATTAGTTAAGGATGTATAAAATATTAAATACTTTATCTAGAATATGTAAGATAATCACTAACATCCAATATAGTCTTTAGAAGAAAAAACAATTGTAACTTGGTAGTCAAGTTCGATCCTTGGGCACTCTGATGGATGAAGGAAGATTCATATAGAGATGAACCATGAGGATGTTGATGGAACGAGAAGGTCATCATGATGAAGTAAGTCTTATTTTCATTATTGTTGTTTATCTAGTTAACATGTTATTTTTGCTACCTGGAAGGATGTTGTAGGAATGCATGGTGACAATTGAGGCAAGTTCAATTGTATGGATGGAAATTTATGAATAATGTTGAGAGAAGATTAACATCTCGTACCTGAAAATTGTGAAGCTGTGTCCATTTTTGGATTGAAATGTAGCATTGTGAGAAGATAACCTGAAGGTAAAAGGACATCACTTTCATGAAGAATATATTATTAACTTGAAGTTTGGAAAGGCTCAATGAAATGCCTTCATCCATGATTTCCAAGATGAAAGTGATTAGTAAGAAAAAATACTTAGATCCTGTCACAAATTTGAAGAGATAAAATGGCTCCATGATACCTCAAAAGGAAGCAATCTCAATACAGTGAGACATGAATAAGAGAGGGAGCCATGAAGATATCAAAAATAAGTAGTTGATACTCCTATGAAGAAAATATTTAAGGCTTGTGGTGATGACTTTCCAAATAGAAAGGAAGTCTAAAATCCTCAATGTTTTGAGAAGGTGTAAAGGAGTCTCCTTGAATAGGGGCAATGATCTGTTTCCTAGTTAAGTTGGAATAGCGATATTCTCTTTGGTTGAGAGGGAGTGATGTTGGAAATCACATGTGCATTCTCTTCTTCAGGTATTGAAGAGAGAATGGTAGAGGATTATATAAGAATCTATAGTTTCCTTGAGAATATAGCATCTAATAAAGGAAAGTGATCAACACTCTTTGAGGATAGGATAGGTATCCAAGAGAAGAGTGGTAGAAGAGGACCAATGTTCTTTGAGGACTCAAGATTGGAGATCCAAGATAAGAATAGTTCTAAAAGGACATACCTTGTGAACATCCATATGGGGTATGTGCCTTGTAGATGTAGTGTGGTATCACACATAAAGCTTACAAACATAATGCTCCCAAATAAAGTTGATTTTGTCAAGTTAGGCCTCACGCCAATGCTAGTTATATTGTTGATGCTTACAGTTGGGTTATATTTTAGACTCTTCTTATGAGAAATATTTAGTTTGAGAATGATTTTGTATAGGTTGTACGATTATGAATACCTCCCTAGTTAAGAGGGAATGTTGAAAATGTTACTAATTTCGGTCTTCATAATTTTTGTACTCATTTCAATATGTATCCTATGTAACAAAAAACAAAAGAAAAGAAAAAGTTATTATTATTGAAGTATGGGTTTCATGCTCATTTTTGGGTGGTATTCTAGGTAAAAACATGTTCTTCATGCTTCTCTATTTTGTTAGGTCTTAGGATTTACTAGCATGAGTCAAAGGAGTCAACATCATGTTTATAAGACCCTTTTGAGAAAAATTTAATTGGAGAAATAATTTATTTCGAGTCTAGAAAGTCCTGGAAACTCCAAAAGTACAAGTCAGCCTAAAGGAGGGACTTTGACCCCTTGGAAAGTCTATTTAAAGGAGTAATTCAACCTCATTTAGCACTCACTCACCAATGTTAGAAAATTATATATTACAGAGCAATGGAACACATAAAATATTGTAGAAATATAAACAAAGAAAACACATAAAACAAGAGAGACACAGATATACGTGGTTCACCCAGTTTGGGCTATATCCATGGAGAAACAACCAGTCCTTCCTTTTATATTATCCAACAAACTGAAGAGATACAACCTACATTAGATCCACTATAATTCACTCTTCTCTCTCTTCCTCACTCAGAATACAGATCTACATAGGTGCAATACAATTCCCTCATATATAGCAAGGGGTTGCCTTCTAGGTGAAAAAACCCTAAATTAAAAATAACTTCTACCATCAGATCTCCACCTAATGAACGACCCAGATTGACTACAAAATTTTACAAGGCAATTTTACATCTATTTTTAGCTTCACGGGCGCTGCCCTTGATCCCCCGCCAGGGGGGGCTCCCAAAAGTCGCAACCACCCGTGTGGACCCTCCCTGCAATGAATATTTTACGGGCGACTTTTCTGCCCCATTACGAACTGGGGTCCAATGTGACAATACCTTTGAATACAGAAGATAATCAAGCTCCACACCCAATAACCAAGAATTTTGATCTCTAAAGAAAGAATTCAATCGATATCTAGGAAGATGGAAAAAGGAAGAGTGAAGCTCTAGAAGACAAGAGGAATTCAAGAAGGAAGTGAATTTTTGTTTTTGGCCTCCATCTCTTTCACACTGCGAAATCTAGGGTTTTTGTAGCTTTTAGTAGGGCCAAAATTGCATAACCAAGTTATAGGTGCAATATCAGGATGCAGGAAGAGCGATTCGTCTGTTTGGGCCTTGTTGACTTTGGGAAGACTTGTTTTTCTCAAAGGATGATTGAAGTTGTAGAAGAATTGCAATATTGAGGTTGATAGGTTGAAGTTGCAGTATTGAAGATGGTTGGAGAAATATCAAGGAAGGACTTGCTAGAAGGGATGACTTGGAACTTGGAGGAGGAATTGATCTAGGACTTGGGTATTAGTGGCTCATTGGAATTGGTTTCTATAAGAAAAACAAAGTTTTCCAGGTTTTCCACTTGGAGGGGTATTTCCTTGGCAGAGAGCCTAATTTATGTGTCCTCTATTGTTACTTTTTCGTTCTTGATATTTGTTTGATGAAAAGATATAACTAAAGAACATAAAAATATTAAAAAAGTTCACAAGAAAATATTAAGGTTGAGGAAAATTGGAATTAATATCTACTACTTCCAATTTTCCAACAAGGTCCACTTCACTACATACTAGTCAGGGGCTAGTCAATTATACAAAGTTTTCAAAATGAATAAGGCCCAATTGTGCTCCAGTACAATTTCAAAGTGTTGGAAGATATTCGACTAGGCCCTAATCAAGGGTTGGGGCTTGATTGCATTCAACCAAAAAAACTTAACTTTTACACAGATGGGCCAACTTCTACCTCCACCTCGAACAACATACTCTTAATAAGTTTTTAATATTTCATCTTGTATTCCTTTTTCCGTTCAGATTATTTATGAAACTAACTCGACACCATAGAGAACTTCCTCACCTTGAAGGATTTGATCCAATGAATGACAACCGATGTCGAATGTTTAGTAGCAAAGGAATTGGCATATAGTGGCTTCCATTGAGACTTGAAAAAAATATTAAAACAAATATTTGATGGTAAAACTATAACACAATTTGGAAGAAATTTGAATCAAAGTGGAGCACCAAAAATCCAACATCAAAAGGAGACAAAATTTCTTCAATTTATTAAGTCCCTTAAAAAAACACACCAAATCTGACTCTCACACTGACTATCCGCTATAGTATTTGAACATTCTCTTAGCTTGTAGATCCTATTTTTAATATAAATGAATGATCAATTCAGATCCTTTAATTATGGCTCTGAATCCCAAATATAGAAAATATCCAAATAATAAAAAAAATTTACAACATCTCTTGGATATAACCTATAACAAATATCCTATTTTATACAAATGGATAACAATCCTAACTTAAATACTAATTCTTCCAAGCATATCCAATAATTAAAATAAATTCAGGAAACCCACTTCCTGTAGTAAATGAAGTTTTGACCATCATGGTGAAAATGAATTTGCTGATGGTGATGCTCTTGCATCAAACTTCTAGGGAAAGAAAGTCTTCATAAGAATTTCCATAGTGGTTCCATACTTTAATTTCTTTTCCTCCATCATCCAAGTAGAATATTCAATTGGTTGATTCATCCACTTGATAAATAATAATAATATTTATTTTCTTTAGTTCGTTTCATCAATTTCTGATTCAACACTACATGTTGGAAATCGAGAGGTTTTTCTTATTATCATTAAATTTACAATACATGGTAATTACTTCTGAGCCTATTAGCATTTTATTTTTATTTTTTCTTTCTTCATCAAGAAATTACCATAAAAAATAAACATCACAAAAGACAATAGAACATAAGATATAGGTTCAAAGCTAGGGAAAAACCCCTCCAACAGGAAATTTTAGAAATTTTTCTTCTTATAGAATCACATCAAATGAGATATACAAGACCCATAGCCACAAAAACTTCCACCTCTAGATGCCAAGTCAAATATTCCTTCTTCCCAACAGATTCACCAACAAGATATCAATAATAAGAGATGAATCAAGATAGATCTTCCATAAGTTATAACACAAGAGGATATCCTCTTTTTAATATTTCAACTCTCCACATCTTCTCTTCCCTCTCTGTGATATTTCAGACCAAAAACGTCCAAGTGTATATGTCCAAATGAGCTCCATCTTCCCTCTATTTATATAGTTTAGAGGGTTGTGAATATATGTTGGGATGGGATGTTAGTTTGGGGCTAAGATAACCAAAATTTTGGTACAATTTTGTAAATGATGTAAAGTTTTCACGATTTGTGGATGAAGAGCGCGTAGATGAATAGGAGTCAAAGGGCTTAGCCTTTTGTTTTGGATAAGTTTTGAGTCAGTTTTTAGATTCACCCATGGTCCACGGACCATGGCATTGTGTGAAAAAGTCTATAAATAGTTGATTCTTAGTGAAAGGAAGAAGTAACTAGATAGAACTAAGATAGAAGATTGGGTGAATTGAAGAGTCTTGGGTAGGAGCTAAGGCGGGAAGGCTCTGCTTCCTGCACTTAGATAGGGAAAAAAAGGCTCCATAGCTGAGTGCATGGAGGCCTAGGTAGAGTCCACAATTGAGTGTGTGGACCCATGCAACAGTGTGCGCAGGGTAGTTTGAGTCTATAATCTATTAATTGAATATCATTAAAAGACAATTTTATGAAGAATTACTGAGTATTTATGTTATATTTGTTAATGTTATATGCTATTGATAAATGACTATTTTATGTAATATTGGTTGAATTCTATGTGATTATCTTGAATCTATCTTAATAATGTATGTAATGCATGCTTAAACCCTTCCGTGAAGACTTTGGTGATTTCTCTTATGTTTTCTAGTGAATTAACTAGATCTACGCGAACTCCAAGTTAGGGTTTCTTTCTCATGCACGTAAGTAGGTAAATTGACTGTTAGAGGTCCGCAAGGATTGATCGTGGACCTTTGTGAGGGTTTGAAGGTTGTTTTAACAAAGTTGTAGTAATGTGTCCTAAGAGTTTATTGATCTACATGAAGACAAATACAAGGCGTTGAAAGACATCACACTAGTCTCTCGATGTAGAAACTTGGTTCTTGGATCCCCCCATACTGCTTTGGGTGAGACTATAGCCTGTGATATGCGGGTTGTTGCCGAAAGGGCTAGTAGTGTAGGGTTTTATTGGTTGGCACAACTAACTCTGAACCTAGGTCAGGACCCCCTAAACCAACAAATGATTCCATTTTTTAGACCAGCATCTGCTTGAAAGAGATGTGTAATGTCGCATCATTGGAACTTGACCAAGAAAGAAATTGAAAAGTGGTTGGATCAAAAGATTCATGAGTTCACAGTGCAAGAAAATAGGAATTTGTGCCTGTCAAAGGAAGATTGGTTGGAAAAATATATGTATACAGAGATACACAAAATCTTCTTCTGCACCTTCCCCATTGAATTGTATGAGTGGTTAGCCAAGTTGATAAATAGTCAAGGAAGATGGAAGCTTAATAGTCCTATAGTATGGACTCTAGAATTGGTGCGATGACTAGAAGCTTTTGAAGACAAGATTGTGTGGGCTATCAATCACTGGCTCGATTGAATTCTAGGAGGATTTGTTAGAGAGATTCTAGTTGATACCTTAGTTAACTATAGCGAAAATTCTTCAAAGGATCACGAGGTAAGTATTTAAGATCATTGAATACTTGGATTAAAATTTTGTTATGTGAAAAATAGGTGATGCCAAAACCTTGATGTTTGGAGCTACATGAAGTGGAATATTCTCTAGAAATTGTGAAGGATCGGGACCAGAGTATAGTCCATTGATTGGACCTCCTTCAAGTGATGATGAAGGGGTGGGACAGACTATGCCATGAAGCACTATTTAGCTAATCACTCAAGGGATTCCTAGAATAAACCATCCATCCACTCCACTACCACCTCCACCTCCACTGCATACACCTTCACCTCCACTGCCACCTTTCAACATGGTGAACACAATGAAAAAACCTATCTTCAAGGGCATAGGAAGTGAAAATCCTGAGTAGTTCCGGTTTGTTGTTAATACTATATGGACAACTCAACAGATCATTGATGATAATATAAAGAAAGCACAGTTGGTTACCGCTTTACAGGATCACATGCTAACCTGGTACACTAAGTATTTCTTTGATAATCCTCGTGCAACGCTAGTAGAGACTAAGAAATATTTGAACAAATAGTTCAGTAAACCTAAATGTAACTCACAATCAGTAATTGGATTTAAAGAGACCATGATGAAGGTCGAGGAGACACCTTGGGACTTTGATTAGGGGTTGAAGTGTTAGATCAGACAAGTTAACATGCAGATCACAGATAGCTAGCATCACGAATGGTTTATAGTGTCGCTTTTACCCCACTTGAGAATTTCTTTCTCACAACAGAAGATAGAAACACAGGCATAAGCCTTGGAGATCGTGATGAGGCTACACGCATCGCCTATCCAGGACATGAACCAAGGGATACAATAGATCCACTCACAATTAGCAAGCCTACACCTAGAATTATAGATTTTGAAGAAAGACAAGGAAATTAAGCCTAAAGTATGCAAAAACGTTTGGTGTTTGAAGTCCAAGGGCCATGAGTACGATAAGGATCATTGTCCCATATATGTGAATATATTATAGGAGGGGAACAATTCCCCTAAAACCAGAAGCCTCAACAGGACCACGCATGGGGGCTGCACTGTGGTGCACCATTTTTCAAGTTACTGGGAAACATGCAACGAACAATTTCCATTTAATTTAGAAGTTCGTTCAGACACCCGAACATTTTTTCTTAATTTCTACAAATCTGTGGGCCATGATGAGCACCACTGTTGAATCTATGAGCTGATGATGGAAAGAACCCATACATATCATATGCAAGAAGAAACATTGCCTCTAAATCAAGGGACCAGAGGACTGCGCGGAGGTTATTAGGGTCAAGGATGGGGTCGAGGAGGAGAAGGACCTAGTAGAGGTTGCGGTCAAATTATATGCTACAATTTCAGATAGCTGGGAAACTATGCACAAGACTGCCAAAATCCCACACACCCATCATTTTCTTGGGTTAGGGGGTCCTGACCCAGCATCAGCTTTAAGTTAGCCAAACAAATCCCTACACTACTGGCCCTTTTGGCATCAATACACGAAGCGTGGACTGAAGTCTCACCCAAAGTAGTATGGGGGGATTTTGGAACCTAGTTTCCACACCTAGAGATTAGTGTAATATCGTTTTATGCCCTAAATATGCCTTCGCACAGATCAATAATAATTTTAGGGATTATCGATATACTTCTCTTAATCACACTTAGACCTTGGCGAAGGTCTACAATTGTCTTTTGTGGAACCTAAATTGGTGAATCAACGACTTGTTTGCCCCCGTAATCAATCCTAAGTCTGTTAGTACCCAGATTAGCTTAAGTGTTTGATATATTTAGCATGAATTAAAATATTATTCACGTAAACAGATATTGTTACTTGTGTTCGTATAACAATGTAAAACATACAGATTTACGCATCAATACAACATTAAATCATAAGCCTATTATTCATCATAACATAATCACATTTATTCATAACATAAGTAAAAGGAAAAAACACAGATATTTCCAAAACAATCTCTTTATCAATGCTTCAAATCTTCTTATAGACTCAAACTACCTTGAACACTCACCTGCAGGGGTCTGCGCACTCAGTTGTGGACTTTACTCTAGGCCTCTGTGCACACAGCTACAGAGCCTCTCTTCTACTCTAATACTCTTTGCTTGTCACTTATATTGACCCATTACACCTGCTATGAACTTATCTTTACTTCCTTAGACTCTCTAAGACTCTCTTTTTTATATATTCCCATGGTTCGTGGACCATGGGTAGATCTATACAAGCCGACACAACTTACATAAAAGAAGGGTAAAAACCATTTATGAAACTTTACATCTATGTGCTCTATGACTACAACTTGTGGAGACTTTACATTTTATAGACCAAAACTTGGGCTTTTAGCCCCAAAACTTGGGATTTTACCCCAAAATTGACCTTAGGGGACTCTGTCCCAACATCCCTCCAACAAAAATATCGTGACTTGCCCCTGAGTCACTTTGCTGATGTGGAGATATTATTGCAAAGACGTCCCAACTCCACTTGTGCTACTGTAGCTTCATCTTTGCACTGTGTAGCTGCCAACATGACCTACTCCACCAGCTGCCCAGCTGCTGGTCCTGCACTATCTTCCTAGATCTTCTGCTGTGTTTTCTATAGGTTGGCCAACTTCTCCCCAATGGTGGCAGAGATCACATAGATCTCAGCTAGACAAGGCCCCAATATGGCCTTGAGGACTGCCTCTTTCTGCTATGCTACTTCCACCTATTCTTGTAGTTGCTTTGCCTCCTACATCTTTGCCAATCCCCGTGTTAAAATGACGGTGCACATTGTTACCTTTTCTTTGTCATCCTACTGCTACAATTCCTAGGCCTCTGCATTCAACCTCTGTAGGTTAGGATCTTCCTACAGACTCGTGATTAGCTCCATATACTACTCAAAGAGCGTAGTGCATTCTGCCACCGTGACATCTACTATAGCAACTCCATCCCTAACAGCAACTTGATGCTATTCTTTAACCTCTGGTGCAGTTGAAGGTTGTATCTTCAACTCAAGCTTTGTAATTCTTAGGCAAAACTCAAGCTGAACCTTAGCCATCTTTGTCTATGCACCGTGCACACCTACAGCCAGTTTCTTGATTTTGGCTTCCACCGATGCTTTTTCTAGGATATGCGGCTTCAGAATAGTTCTACATGCTTTAAATACCATGGATGTAGTGTGCTCATTCTTCTCTCAAACCTTTTTCTAGGCCTTTACCGCGAATGTCTTCTCAATGAATATCTATTTGTTGTTGACTTTTTGCTCACTAATCATGCTTAGCGTGTGTTGCTCTTGGGCTTTAAGCTTTTCAATCACACCTACTTGTAGTGTGTGAAGGAATTCACGAGGGAGTGCGGCCAAGTCGAGAACAAAATTCCTCAGCACGTTGACAATAGCCTCATTAGATTCCACCTTTGTGAAGAAGTTTCTATCAGGCCGCATGACTGCTTGAAGATCCAAAGAGCGAACCAACATTGCCACTTCCATTGAGGTTGCGTTGATCTGCCTAGCTCCTGCCTTTAGTCTAGTGTCTTGGATTTGTAGCTCGCAGAGACCTATCCGAATGACACTTAATGCCTGATTCTGTTGCTACAATAGTTCTACTATCATGTTCCTTACCTTATCCCCAATGTCATCCAAGTCACCCTTTGTCAAGGTGATCATGTCTAGTGACGACTTAGTGGCCTTGGTATTTTTGTGTGACCCTTCCTTCTCCTGCTCCCTATTCTGCTTTACTCAGAAGGGAGTGATTTCCAGATCTCCACCACCCTATTCTAATTGCTCCTCTTCCTCTATCTATGGCAAAGGAGACTTATTACTTCAGTCAGAGTCATGCTCTTCCTCCTATTCCTTCATAATGCTCTAAGCTTCTGCTCAAGCCTTGTCCTCAGTCTCCTTCTTCCGCTTTTCAACCAACTGCTGAACCTTTAATCGAGCCACTTCCTTTTTCTACTTTTCTTCGGACTTACTAGACCTGACAGACAAATCTGATGTTGTGCGGTAATCCACTATCCAATGCTTGAGGACCGCTGAAATGGCATCATCCGTCGCGAGGTATGGTAAATCATACCACTTTTGTTCTGGGTCCTTTTGCACCCAAATCGAAATACAGTGGAAGTCCACTTTGAACTCCACATACCCCAACAACCGCACAAAGATGGTTGGTGACCACCTTGGCTTTCAGTTGATGGCCATATTAATGCTCATTTCCATCAATACCCAAAACAACTTACTCTCCCTAACCCACTCAACGTCCTTTGTGGCCCATAGCAAAGCAAACTTTGCTACTTATGGAAAATTTAGCATGATCAGAGGAAATTGGCTATCTTCCAGAAACTCGCATGTGACCAGTACAATTGAAAGTAAGAGCCATGAGTAGTGAAACATCTTGTTGTGGTACTATGCTTCTTTGTAGTTCGCGAGGAACTCGCTGCACAGGTAGCGTGCCCAGTTGAACTGTACGCCCTCTGTGCACTGGGACGCTAGTAAAACCACTGGTGTTGACACCTCATTTGTGCAACACTTTCACATTACCTTTCCAGCTAAGATCTGGGTGGCCACCTTCACTGCGGGGTCTGTAATTCTTGAAATTGAATACCTGTGTGGCTTTTTGACAAGCTTAAACTTGTCCTTCATCCTTTCGGCGAGGTCGCACTCGCCCATCTTTTCGCCAAATGCCTTGAATGAATTTAGCCCTGAATGTGGTAATAAGGTGATCCTATGGATCAACATGTCAGTTATTTGGATTAGCCCTCCCAACCACAGGCACCCGTCGTGCACTAGGTACAAAAACTATTTGATAACAATCACATTTATCGGGGTGTGGTAGTAATGTGACACCCATAGTAGATTCAACAATCCTGCCTTTTCCACCCCACAAATCCACTTCACCGACTCCAACGTGGTGGCACTAGACTCCTCATAGAACACATGCTTCATAAATGTATCAGTAGCCAGGTGGGGGAACCACTCAATGTCCCCGTAGTCCCAATATTCAAGCTTCAGGTGTGGGATGCGTGGCAAGCACGAAACTTCAAACAAGATATTCTCTAGTAGCAGGGGTGTATGAAGGAGAAAATTTCCCTCATCTAGATCCTTTGGGACCTTCACCTTACCTTGGCATGGAGGGATGTACTCTGGGAAATTCGAAATAGGGTATACCCCCTCAATATCAATGTCCTTTGTGCCCTCCTCGGCCTCCAGGTCTACTACTTTTCCTTTCTCCTATGCAATAGGCTTTTCTTTTCTTTGATGTTTCATTGGCGACTCACGCACCGACATCATCTTCTTCTATTTATCTTTCTTTGTCTTGGGAACCTCTCTTGCTGGTGTAGGTTTTGGCTGAGGAAACCTCGGTGACTTAGGTACCCCTGCGGTAACTTCCATACTCATGACCTCAGGGGCAACTCCCTCAAAGGAAATAGACGCTTCGGCACTTGCAGTTTCCAGGGTGTAGACATGAAGTTGTTAATGAGCTGTTGGGTCTCCTTAGGTAACCTGTCAAACACAGAACTAGCCACCATGTCCTCAAAGAACTTATGGTTCATGCGCAATAGATGGCACAACTTAGAAAATATCAGAATGAAAAGTGTTTCCCACTAGATAACCATCTATAATTTATAGGCAAATTCGAATTCAAATCTATCAGTTCCCCCCAAAATTCGCTCATAAACGCTAGATTGGCGGCATATTTTCAAAGATCTCGCTCTTAAATTTAGCCTTATATGTCTCACCCCCGCTCTTGTTAGCCATTTACTCATTGTCAAATCATGAAAAATGACATTAATTGTCACTTTTTGGCTACGCTGCATGGTTTGTCGTCCTATAGCGTAGCTCCCTTTGCACGTCGACTGACACTGTGACACCCTTCTATTCTACACAGGCCCCTCATCGTGCAACTCTACAACACAAGCAATGTAGTTTCTAGTCCCATGCCTCCTTGTAGCTACCTGGAGCACTAAGACTATGCTGCCATCATATAGTCATATGGCCAAATCCCCAGTGTATGGCTTTAATCAGCTGCCATTTACCTTCTCGGGAAATGGATCTCCATTCAATTTCACAGGCTGAACTGCTCCACCATCGGTAATCTCCTTGATCACATATGGCCCCAACCTATGCATCTGAAATTTTCCTGGAAATTTATCAAACTTGCTATCATATAATAAAACTAAATTGTATACCTTGAAGATGTGCAGTTTGATGTGCTAATTGCGCCATGTCTTTTCGCGCTCCTTTTGAACTTGTTGATGGAACCCAACCAATAATATATCTTCCTCCAATTCTGTCAGTTGCACAAGCCTTTCTTCTAAGGCTCCGTGGTCTACCATTCTTGTGAATGCCATTATCTATAGACTAGGAACAATGTATTCCATCTTCATCACAACTTCTACGCCATAGACCAGTTGAAAAGGTGTTTGTCAAGTCAGCTTCTTACAAGTAGTTCAATAAGCCCATAACACCGCCGGTATGCGCATGTCCCAATCATTCCCCTACGTGTTGCCAACCTTGGTTAGTGCCTTCTCCAATATATTATTAAATACTTCCACCATCCCATTAGCATGAGGGTGATACGACATGATCTCTTGATGATAAAATTGGAACTCTCGTCAACGCGCTAATCATTTCATTAAGGAAGTGTGTACCATGATCACTCATCAACACCTTTGGGAAATTGAACCTGGTCAACACATATTCAAATAGGAACTTCACTGTTGTTTCCCCTATACAATCCTTTGCAGGCTACGCCTCCACCCATCTGGTCAAATACTCATTCATGGTGATGAAATACCGTGCACCCATCTTCTTTCTTGGAGGCTGAATTGGTCCTACAAAATAAATTGCCCATTTTTCAAATGGTTGCAATGACACTTGTGGATTCAAAGGTAGGTCATCCCTCTTTGATGGCCTGCCTATCCTTTGACAAGCATCGCATGCCCCGCAATAAGCTTTAGAATCCTTATGCAGTGTCGGCCACCACGACCCAACACGTAAAATCTTCTACGTTGTTGCTTTTCCTGCATAATGTCCTCCCACAACCCCTCCATGAGCTTTGACTAGGATGTTGCTTCATTCAAACTCAGGCACATAATGTTGCAACATTTTATCCGCTCCCATCTTATACAACTGACCTCCAATTAGAGAAAAATCTACCACGCGCACCACTAATTCCTTCTTTTGTTGGTTGGTGTATCCTTCTGGAGCCATTCCTATAGTCAAAAAGTGTATGATGTCTGAAAAATGATTGTCTACTACACACATCTCAAAGAGCTACATGTCAGGAAGCCCCTCCTCTAAATTGGTAGGCTCCTCCCCTGTTTCAATGCGTGACAAATGATCCAATCCTGCACTGAATCGCCCTCACTTCACAATGACTTCGAAATCATATTCCTGAAACAACAACAACCATTTGCACCCCCCCCCCCCAACATAGGCTTGTTGACCAGGTAATTTAATATGGAATGGTCTATATACATCTTAAAGTGTTCACTTAGCAAGTAGTGTATGGAATTATGGAGTGCGTACACCATAGCCAAACCTTCACATTCTGTCATCAAATAATTCTTCTCAGCCTTAGATAACTTCCTGCTTGCAAACGTGATAGGGTGATCCAACTCTCCCTCACCGGCCTTTGTCAGTATTATTCCCAGCGCAATACATGACGCATCCACTTGCACATGAAATTCCTTCTTCCAATCCAGGAATAATAGGATCAATGTAGTGACCATCTTTTCCTTTAACATATCCAGGCTTCACTGACATTCTTCATTCCAATAGAATGTAGCAACCTTCTTCAATAGTTTTTCCATTGGCATGGTAATCTGGGCATAACTCTTGATGAAATTTTGGTAATAACTAGTATGCCCCAGCATCGCACGTAGTTGTTTGAAACTTCTTGGCGCCTCAGATTGATGATAATCATGATCTTAGTTGTATCCACCATTAATCCTTGTATGCATATTACATGACCTAGCAAGATTCTGAAAGGGATGCAAAATAGACATTTCATCAAGTTTAGCATGATTTGATACCTTCGGTATGTATCCAACATCAAGCTAAAACTAGCTACATGGAATTTTAGCAGCCCAAACACCGTCCAATCATCAAAGTATACCTCCAAAAACGTGTGAATGAAGTCCTTGAATGCTGCGATGACTACGTGCGAAACTATTTCCAGTTCATTCTTTAGTCCAAAAGGCATTACAATATACTGGAAGCATCCCCACTCGGTCACGAAGGTAGTCTTACTCCTATCTTCTGGCGTGATCTTGATCTGATGGTAACCCGAGAACCCATTAGTGAATGAATATGCTTCCTATACTCCTACATTATCTAACACTTTATCAGTGAATGGGGTTGGAAAAGGATCATGTACACAAGCATCATTTAGCTTCCTGAGACCTACGCATATCCTTATTTCATCCTTTTGCTTCTTTTCCTAAATGACCATAGGATTGACCCAATTGGACTCCTCCACTAGTTCAATGATTCCTGCTGCAAACATTTTATCCAGCTCCAAACAAACTCTTTCCTTATATTTAGGATTAAGGCGATATGGCCTCTATTTCACAGGCTTCGTGTTTTTTTTCAACATTATCCTCATCACACCTAAATTGCCTATTATCCCTTTCAGGTCTAAAAATTTTGTAGGGAACAAATCCTGATACTTGCAAAGCAATTCAATGACCTTATCCACTGTAACATCATCCCAATAGTCACCTATCTTCGCAAAACTTTCACTTTGCCTTTGTCCCAATGTTCACTTGTTGAGTTTTTAGTGACGCAGAGATATCTATATTCTCTATCTCCGACCCCTCGACTTCGTGGTGACCTTTTACCTTTGGGATATTAATGTTCCTTGGATTCTCCTCTTCTTCTTCAATAGTCACATTGTAGCATTCCAATGAATGGAGTAGCTGGGTGGTCCAATCTGGTTGAATCAAATCCAAGAGATCCTATGGGATTCTGAAGATTGTTTCTTTGACCTCCTGTAACGCTTCATCAATGCACTCGAATCCATCTTCAAAGTTGAATGACATCAAGAATACCTATCTCAAAATATCCCATTCATCTGTGCCATAACAGAGCTCTTTCTCCAAGTATCAATTCATTCGTATCACGTCTAAAGTGTGACAGAACAAATGCACCCACTCTAGTTGCGATTCTGCTCCATAAGCATCAGTCCATTTTTCCAAGTGGTCGCGAGGATCACTCCTTCCATCATATTTCTATGTCAATCACACCTTTGGGTGGCCAAACTACACCCTCATCAGTCTTCTATATTCATGCAATCCATCGAAATTGTCTTTATGCGTACCCTACCATCTTGCGGGCATAGCGCATAGTGCCAAATCCAAGGCTTGGAAGTAATGCTTCTCTGGCACTTCTCTTTCAAGCACATCCAAAAATTTATCAATGATAGTTAAACCATCATAATAAAGTAGACTTCTTACCTCCGACGATACACAATGCAATGGTTTGGTCATCATGTTACATCGAAGCATAGACACTTCGTGCAATCGATTCTGCCAATGTTCCAATTCCTCATCTAAATTTGAGGTGTAGAAGATTTCACAATCCAAAGCAATACGTCAATCAGTCGTCAAATTCACCCAATCTTGATCTCGCATTGTTATCTTATAAATCTGGTCCAAATCATCGTCACTTTTGTAATCGTGGACCAATTTAGTATAGCGCAGTCCTTCTGCAGGGTCCAACAGTACTACTACATGGAGTGATTTTCTTTCAAATGACATCGTCTCCTTCTTCAAATTGATCGTCCCATTCATATCAATAGCCTAGTCGATCCCAAGGAGTGCAGGGTAGGGATTGCTGTCATCAACAATCTCTATTACTTCGATATCGCCAATGCACTCATGCCTTCAATATCGACTATGACTCCCTGCATTCTTCCCATGGGGATAAGCTTTTGCTGATTCACCATCCTCAATTAGATAGGAGACCACTGCAACATAGGTCTCCCCATTCTCTCCCATGTTTTTTTCGACAAAAAATTTCATTTGACCCAATATCCAAAATAACTTGGTCCATTTCATACTCTCATATTTGTGCAGTGAGGCTCATATCACACCCTGTTCTTGCCTTATGCTTACCAGTTTTCCTGACCACGTGTGGTCCCTTGGGAGAATTACTGGCACATTTATTGATCAACTCCTATAATCCCTTTATGGCCTTGCTATCTATCACCTAGCAGCTTCATATAGGTCTCCAGAAAGGTAGTAAGCATGGATGGTTCCATTTCTTCAGACTGCTTATCCTGACTTCTTGAGGTAGAAGCTTCAATGAATTTTTTCTTTGCTTAAATGAAGGTTTCCTTTGCGTGCTCAAAATCAAAGCCAACCTCATTTTCTATAGCTTTGCAGACCCGTTCACCTTATTCATGCCGCTTTCCCTTATCTTCAATAGTCGTCATTCCACATTGCATCACAATACATTGGGATCCCCTTCACTGGGTTTAACCCTAATCATCTGCAGGTTCTATGTAGGCTACTGAGGTTGTGTCCCCTTTTTGCACATCTTAGATATTAATACGGGGTAGTCTTCTATCGCATGGTCAAACTGGTTACAGTATCGGCATGATAGGTGCATCAGGTCCATGCATTCTCGTGCATAGTGTCCTAGACCTCCATAATTGTAGAAAATAACTTGCTCACGACCTCTCGTAGGTCCTCATCTACCTTGACCTCATCCGCGCCCCTGATATCATCCTTGTGCTCCCCCAACACCTTGATTCGGAGGTTGAGTTTTAGTCATGATTTGATACGTGGGAATTCTCTCCATCAACTTGTAACTATGACAATTGCACTCCTCGTGACCTACCAATTTGCAGAAGTTGCAGAAGAGCTATTGCCATGTTTGTACAAATTTCTATAGCAAGTGGAAATTATCTTTCACATTTTTTCCATCTACCTGACAGATAGCACACCATAGCATGGGACTTGCACTTGGCCCTACTTGAGCTTCTAGCCTCAGAGGTATCAACCCTCCTCTTACAACATAATTTGTGAAGACAGGGAAATGATCTTTATCATGCCCTTGACTCTTACATTTCAAACATCAAATCTCTTTGGGCACCTCTAGAAGAGTTGCTCTATCCTTCTTTAGACTTTGGAATTCTAGGCAAAGGTTCTGGAACTCGGCGTGAATCTGCTAAACTCCCAAAGAAGCATCTTTAATTGGTGTCTCGTGCAATCTCATCGCAATTTCTAGGGCCTCCACCTGGGTGCTAATATTTTGTTCTGATAAAGAAACCCTTAGATGAGGCAAGAGTGAAGCCACAAACCATTTGCAGTGCTGCCCATTCGTAAGATTCATGTTAGCTTCACGGATCTTGTATTTCAATATCTAATCCAACTCCCAAGGTTTCTCGCCAGGCTTCATTATGCTCTCCTTTAATCTAATGCTCGATTATGATTTAGATTTGGGCCTATTAGATTCCTTATTCAGTGCAGTCTGAATGTCTGCCAATGCAGCCATTGGGTTATCAGTATAGTACTTAATGTACCATGTTATGCACATTCCTAGAAAGGAATAACTAGGGTCGCTTTCTTCATCTGATCATCTGTAATTCCTCGGGCTTCCCACACAACCTTCACAACAAACCAAAACTAGTTCAGGTCCTCATTCCCAAGCCCTTGAAAATGGACAATTTTACTAAATTCACCACATTGAATGGTGGTGGCGGTGTGGGTGAAGGTGTATGCGGTGGAGGTGGTGTGGGTGGATGTGGTATTCACGGGAACCCTTGCCTTATTAACCAGACAACACTCTGCGGAGAAGCCTATGCTACTTATTCATTGTCACTCAGAGGAGGTTCGATTAGCGAGCTATATTCAGGTCATGTTCCCCTTCTATCCTTGAATAACTTCCCACTTTGTGTAGCTCCAAACATCAAGGTAATTGCATAACCTGCTTTTCACACAAGAGCATTTTAATCCAAGTATTCAAAGATCTTAAATACTTACCTTATGGTCCTTTGAAGAAACTCTGCTTCGCTATAGCTGACCGAGGTATCAACCGTGAACTCTACCACAAATCCTCCGATGATACGATCAAGCCAGTGATCGACAACATGTGCAATTTTATCTTCAGAGGCTTCCAATCTCCGCACTAACTCTAGGGTCAATACTATCGAACCATGAAGCCTCCACCTTCCACTTGTATAATTTGACCAGGAAGGAACAAAAGAATATTTCGTGTATCTCTGTGTATAGATATTTTCCCAACCACTGTTTTTTGTCAATTATGGGTTCCTGTTCTCTTATGCAACAAATTCATGGATCTTTCTATCCAACCAATCTTCAATTTCCTTCTTAGTTTGATTCCAGTCATGCAACATCACACATCTCTTTATGCAAATCCTGGTCCTGGCAACATAACCATTTTTTGGCTTAGGGGGTCCTAAACCAAGTTCAACATGAAGCTAGCCAAACAAATCCCTACACAACTGGCCCTTTTAGCATCAATCCATGGAGCGCAGACTGAAGTCTCACCCGAAGAAGTTTGGGGGATGTTGGAACCAAGTTTTCGCACCCACAGATTAGTGTAATGTCATGTTATGCCCTAACTCTACCTTCGCATAAATCAATAAGACTTTTAGGGATTATCGATATACTTCTCTTAATCACCCTTAAACATTCGCGAAGGTCTATGACTATCTTTCATGGACCCTAAATCGGTGAATCAACCACTTACGCACCTTTGTAATCACTCCTAAGTCTGTTATTACCTATATTAGCTTAAGTGTCTAATATCTTTAGCATGCATTAAGATATTCTTCACGTAAAAAAATATTATTACTTGCATTCATATAACAATGTAAAACATATAGATTCATGCATCAATACAACATTAAATCATAAACCCATTATTCATCATAACATAATCACATTCATTCATAACAGAAGTAAAAGAAAAAACATAGATATTTCTTGAACAATCTCTTTATCAATGCTTCAGATCTTCTTACATACTAAAGCTACCCTATGCACTCAGCTACAGGGGTCCACACACTTAGTTGCAGACTTTACTCTAGGCCTCTACGCACACAATTGGAGAGCCTCTCTTCTACTCTAAGACTCTTCGCTCGTCACTTCTATTGACCCATTACACCGGCTATGAACTTCTCTTTACTACCTTAGACTCTCTAAGACTCTCCTTTTTATATAATCCCATGGTCCACGGACAATGGGTAGGTATATACAAGCTGACACAACATACATAAAAGAAGGGTGAAAACCCTTTATGACACTTTACATCTACGTGCTCCGTGAGAACAACTTGCAGAGACTTTACATTTTATATACAAAAACTTTGGCTTTCAGCCCCAAAACATGGGCTTTTTCCTGAAAACTGACCTTAGGGGACCTTGCCCCAACACGTGTCAATACTGCAGATAGTTCGACCATACTATAAAAGAATTCCTTTCACTTCACTCCCCATAGAGAGTAGTTCTGCAAGTATGAGAATACGATGGTGGTGATGTCTTCTTAGGAGATGATAGGAAGGCTAGAATCATTGGTCGCCGAAAAGTAAAGTTGAAGTTGCAAGGTGGAAGGGTTAGAAACCTTCCGGGTGTTCTGCATATTCCTGCATTGGCCAGAAATCTGATTTTTGTAAGCAAGTTGGATGATGCAGGTGTAAAGACAGTGTTCGAGAAGGATACCTGCAAGATGGTTCGAGGAGCACTCGTCTTGATGCGGGGAGTTTGGATTGGAACTCTGTACAGCTGCAAGGTAGCACTGTTGTTGATGAGTGCAATAGTTCTATGGTTCCTGAAAATGGAGTAGAAAATTTAGTGTTCTCTGGAGAGAAGACCATGCTGTGGCATCAAAGGCTTGGACATATTGGAGAGAAGGGCCTTCGAATACTTCATGGTAGAGGTATGGTAGAAGGTATGAGTAATAGCTCTCTGGATTTTGATTTCTGTGAAAATTGTGTATATGGGAAGTAGAATTGGGTGAGTTTCCCTTCTGGTGGTAAGAGGACGAAACAGATATTAGAGCTTGTGCATAGTGATGTGTTTGGACCTGTGAAGGTTCCATCACTGGGTAAGTCTGTGTACTATGTATCATTTATAGATGACTTCTCATGGAATACATGGATATATTTCCTTAAGAAGAAATCTGAAGCCTTTGACAAGTTTAAAGAATTTAAGGATCTCATGGAAAATTAGACAGAGAAGAAGATAAAGGTGCTGAGGAGAGATAATTGTGGAGAGTTTTATAGCAAGGAATTTGAAGAATTCTGTAAGAAGTGTGGTATAACACGGCAAAAGACTACTCCATATACACCTCAACAAAATGAAGTCACAGAAAGAATGAACAAGACGTTGATGGAAACGACAAGAAGCATGCTCAGTGGTGCCGGGTTACGACAGGAATTCTGGGCAGAGGCGGTGGATACTGCATGTTACCTGGTCAATAGGTCACCTTCATTAGCATTGGAGGATAAGACTCCACAAGAAGTATGGACTGGTAAGAAACCCTCTCTTTCACATCTGAGGGTATTTGGATGTGATGCATATGTACATGTTCCAAAGGAGAAACGAACCAAGTTGGATAGTAAATCTGAAAGTGCATCTTTATTGGGTATAAGGATGGTTTAAAGGGTTATAAGCTTTGGAACCCAGTAACAAGGAAGGTTGTGTACAGTCGAGATGTGGTGTTCAGAGAGGTGAAAGATGTTATTAAACATGAGTCCAACCAAAGGAACCTGTGAAGATAGAGTTTGAACTAAAGGAGGAAGAATCAGACTCTGTAGCAGAGGAGGAATCAGAAGATGAAGAGCCACAAACCCTATGAGAAGATCAGTTCGAGAAAGAAGGCAACCAGAAAGGTATAGTCCATCTGCTTTCTGTTCAAATTTTTCTTTGTCTGTTACTAATGATGGTCCCAGAACTTGAAGGAAGCAGTGGATTCAGAGGATGGAAAACTCTGGAAAGAGGCCATGGTTGATGAAATGGCATCTTTGCACAAAAATGAGGCTTGGGATCTGGTGGATTTTCCGGCTGGAAGGAAACCCATTGGCAGCAAATGGGTGTTCAAGAAGAAGACAAATGCAGAAGGGAAGGTGGAGAAATACAAAGCTCAGTTGGTAGCAAAAGGTTATTCCCGGTGTCGAGAATTGATTTTGGTGATATTTTTCTTCACTTGTTTCCAAGGTAGCTTCTATTAGATTACTTTTATCTGTTGCTGTTGCTTTTGATTTTGAGATAGAACAGATGGATGTGAAGACAGCATTTCTTCACGGGGATTTGGAAGAGGAAATCTACATGAAGCAACCTGAGGGCTTTGCGGTGAAGGGTAGAAAGAACTGGTATGCAAGTTAAAGAAGTCTCTGTATGGGTTAAAACAGTCACCAAGGATGTGTATCAGAAATTTGATACATTTATACGGGGACTTGGCTTCACCAGAAGCAAAGCAGATCATTGTGTGTATTTTAAATTAATTGGTGACCGTGTTATCTATCTGGTCTTGTATGTGGATGATATGTTGTTGGTTGGAAATGACAAAGAAATTATCCAGGATTTGAAGACCCAATTGTCCTCCAAATTCAACATGAAAGATCTCAGTGCTGCAAACTATATTTTGGGCATGGAAATTAAAAGAGATTAGGCAAAGAGGAAGCTCTGGTTAAACCAGAGGAAGTATGTCGAGACAATATTGCAAAGATTTAATATGCAGGATAGTAAACAACCGGTGAAGGTTCCTATTCCTGTAGGTGTGAGGTTATCTGCTGAACAGTGTCCCAAGACACAAGAAGAGGAAGAGGACATGTCCCGTGTTCCATATGCAAGTGTAGTAGGTAGCTTGATGTATGCCATGGTCTGTACTAGACCAGACATTGCACATGCAGTGGGAGTATTGAGCAGGTTTATGTCAAAACCAAGGAAGGAGCACTGGACAACAGTGAAGCGTGTTTTCAGGTATTTCCGTGGCACTAGTGATTATGGTTTGTGCTACCAAGGAAGACCACGATTGGACAGAGTGTTGGATATCCGTGGCTTTGTTGATGCAGACTAGGCTGGAGATCTGGATCAGAGAAGATCTACAAGTGGGTATGTGTTTAACCTATTTGGAGGTGCAGTCAGTTGGATGAGTAAGAAACAATCTGTAGTGGCACTATCAACTACAGAGGCAGAATACATGGCAGCCACTCATGCAAGCAAGGAAGCAGTTTGGTTGCAGAGATTGTGTTCAAGTATGGGGTTAGTACATAAGGATAGACTGTGACAACCAAAGTGCAATTTTCTTGGCAAAGAACCCTGCTTATCATTCAAAGACAAAGCACAATGATGTTCAGTATCACTTTGTGAGGGATATGATAGAAGACAAAAAGTGTTGCTGGTAAAGGTGGACACTTTGAAGAATACTGCAGATGCATTGACAAAATCTATGAGCTCTGAGAAGTTCTCTTGGTGTAGAGAAACAATGGGCGTTTCAGGGCTGGAAAAATGACTAAGCTCTCCCGTGGTCCCCTGTGGAAAGAAAACAACAAGTGGGAGATTGTTGGGTTGTGTTATATTCTTTCCATGACTAACCTACGTAGTGAACCAGGGGGTTAGAGGGGGGGTGGACCCCCCCTTTATTGCGCCGATTGCGCAGCGGGGCGGCGGCAGCACCCCTTGTCCAGGGGGTTTGAGGGGGGTGGGTAGCCCCCCTCTATGGGGTCTAGGGCAGCGCCCCAGGAATTTTTTTTTTGGACCCTATATTAGGTTGGGCGAACCTACCTATGGTTTTCGGTCCATGGTTTTGGACGCGATGGTTTTCGGTCCATGGTATTGGATGCTTCGGCATGTATAAATATGTATTGTAACATTGAAAGGAACATAATGAAAAATCAAGCTGGTAGTCTCGGTGTTTTGGGATCCAGGGGAAATCTCTGTGCATATGTGTTTTATGTGTTATGCTCTCGCATTGTTTATTTTCTTTGTTTTAGAATTCATATGCAGGTAATTTCTGTACAGGGTTAAAATCTACAGCTAGGGCCCAGCCAACCCAACATGTTTACCCCATTTCTCGTTTTCCTGTAATTTGTGTTTACATTGTCAAGTGTGATTTAATTTTAAGCACATGCATTCCTGCCTGAGTGAAAGTAGATCCGTTGTGTGAAGAAGATAAATTCCTTTCCTGCACTTGATTTCATATTGGTTTTCCTTCGCCTGGTCCAAGCAGGAGAAATGGACCTACACCAGTGCACGTTGGTGTGATGCAGCAAGCCTTCTTAGTCTAATTCCCACAATCTTCTTTATTTCATTAGATGCTTATGACATGATAAATGCATATTGATTGTTTCGTTATTCCTGCACTCTATTAAGATTAGAAACATTCAATTTTTATGTGTGCAATTTGATTTAATAGTATAATAGCACTTGCAATAATTGAGCACTCATTTTAAGAATTAAATGCTAAGTGCAGGAAGCTCTAATCCGGTGCAAGAACTAGTTTCTTACCACGGGATCTGAGTGCTTTGAACCTGGAAAATTTCAAGCCCTTGCAGGAAGCAAAAAGACTTTAGTAAAGACACTATTTATACCTTCTGCATAAATCTTTGTTCCTGCACTAGTGCACGCAGACTGTGATAGTACAAGACAGATTAGTGCAAGAAGGAAATCTCTAAAGGAGCAGTTTTAAGGGCCCATTTGATGAGACTGCTAAGCGTCTCTGCTAAAGAAAAACACACACTAAGTAGTTAAACAATAATTAGCTAGAGTGATTTCCCTTTATCTTTAATTCCATCTTGCAAATGCATTCTTCCTTGTTCCAGTCTTAGATTATTTTGATGGTTCAAGTTGCCTTTTTCTCTTTTTAATTTGATTCTGCAATCTTTCCTTTAAAGAAAGTCGGGATTTATATTAGGAAGATTCATACCATCTCTGGCATTGCCTGTGCTTCGTCTCTAAGTTTATGGATCCCCTGGGTTGACAAATTAAATGTTAAGGAGTTTGCTTAAGTGTAATTCCTACACCCAACAGTACTCTATGGTGACATCTTTCCAGAACCAAACTCTTTCCTCTGTAGCATCTCGGTACACTGCTCTAGCTCCTATGTCGAACTCGTCTGATATCATGCGCATAATTGTCTTGAGTGTGGCCAAACCAGTGACATATTGATGCATGGTGTTTGCACTGATAACCAAGTCTACCCTAGTGGCTATGTGCATCAACTCGTCAAAGTACGAGTCAAGCTCCAGTCGGACTTGTGCCTTTGTTTTTGCCTTGGTGAGTGTCCCAATAGATGGGATCACATGTTCGTGCACAACAACATCCATAATCCTGAATACCTATGCATGGGAAGCCTATAGACTAGTCATGAGCTATGAGAGATCTTCATAGTTCCGGATCTGACTCTGAATGCATGCCTTCAGCTTGACCGCTCCGGGCTTCATCATCTTGGGAAAGTGTAATGGGGTTCCCTTGTATCTTATTGTCCATGTTTTCAAGTAGTCAACAACAACATGCACATTTGACAAGATATGTGCTCTCCTAGCACATCATTGCTACCAACCGTTGAGATGGACAACTTCGTTATTCATGGTGCCAAACTTGGAATACAATGCCAACATGACTGCCTCAGGGGACAACACTTCATCTAGTATTTCCTTCTTCAACTCTGCTCAGGCGAATGTTGTAACTAGTTCTCCTCCTTACTTACTCTTCTATAGCTCCTTAGCTATTCGCTCGTCCTTAGCTATCAAGAAGCGGACACTCGAGCTCGTGGCTTCGACATATGCTCTGGTAGCCTCGACCAATGCTGTTGGATGCTTTCGCACGTCAAACACGATCACTCATTCCTAGAACTACGTAGGGTATGTGTTGTCATCCAAAGTATAGACTCAACAGATTGCACAACTCTATGTTGCGACTCATCGAATGATATTTTGTGCATCTCTCCTTCTGGATTGTCTCCAAGGATCTTAGTGTTTCCTTGGTCACTTGGGACTTGCTCCACTTCCAGATCTGGTGAAGCTGGTGGGTTGACCTCTTGGTGGTAAGGCATGAGGTCGATGTCCTGCTCTAAATCTTGCTGCTCCATATCTGTATCCATTTGTTCAAGTGCTTGTTCTATCTCTTGAGTGAAGTCATGCTCTTGCAGCTGCTCACCCTGTCTGCTTAGTGCCAGCTGTTTTGATGAGTCTACTACTTGTACGGGTGTAGTTTCATCTAGATGTACATGTTTCCCCCCTGTTTTACTTATTGTTTATGCGCTTCCTTATCATGTTTTCACAGCTCTTGTTCCTTCCAGAGTTGTTCCTTCAACTCTTGCAACTCCTTCTCTGTTTCCTCCATTCTCTGTTTCTCTCTCTGCCTTTGGGTGTGCCTCTTGTCATGTTGTTTCCTCTTCACCTCTATTTCCAAAGTTACTTTCTACACAAGTGTGTCTGCTCTATACTTGCAGCTTTGTTCTGCATCCGTGCTGTATAAAAGCTTCCTCTTGCCTTTGTCACACACTGGTATGTTTACCTTTGCTGCTGATGTTGTTTCTGCTCTCCTGGATGTTGCTTCATGCTTCTTTGTTAACCATTCTACAACAATGCTGACTGGTTCATTAGGCTTGGAGAATCTGTAACAATATCACCATGGATCTTCCTCTGCCCAATGACATGCCTCATGGATCGACTGAAACTATACTCTCACGTAGTGATATTTCACAAGACAATGCGGGTCATACGGATTGAAGCTTTGGACGTTGAAATGATATTTCTTGATCTCTTCTATTTCGACATCTGCATGCTTGAAGTTCGGTATCTCGTACAACCTGGTCCTCAACGGAAGAGTGAGCCGAGGTGCCTTCTTCTTCCAGTGCAGCCTTGTTGACAGTCCTGCCGAGATGTTATATGATACTTCCTGCATGACGAGCTTGTCCATGGTAAACTTCGACAAAACATGTAGATGCTTCACCACATTGTACATCCGTATGAAGGTGTTGGACGGTGAGGCAAACCAATTCGATATATCGTTCAGTGCATCCATTGGTGCCTTTAACATGCAAGGTGGATCCTACTCAAATATCATCTTGTATATCAGGGTGAAAAAATTATCTAATAACTGTGTGATAACTCCTCTAAATTTGCATTCGGAAAACAATTTACAATAAGTGTTCACAGAGATCTCTACCAATTTCCATGCCCACATCATGCCCGGAACTGCTGATGAGCAAAGATTGCATCCAAGATGTAAGCGGACATGTAGATTTCTGCTTGTTGACCTTTGGGAAGTTGTCGAGCTCCTATTACCTATTCCTTTAGCTTGTGAGCCAACATGTCAAACCATTTGCATGCTTTACCTTCACTGTCCAGTTGGTCCAATGCGATCACCCAACTCTGCGGGGAGGTCTCTGTGCTCTCTTGGCCATACAAGTGACATGTAAATATGACTAAGTATTGATACGCCTTCCGCAGTATATTCATCTTGTAAATTTGGTTGGGTGTCATCTTGAATTTGGTCAGCTCCTTTACCCTATTCTTCAAGATATCCCTGGATTTGGAATTGCTACCAGGTGGGCTAAAAGGTGTCTCCATGGTGATCACCGGCTTCGACAAATGATACGTATACTGATAATCCTATTCCCTGAAGGTAGAAATCTTCGTCCCACTAACATTGATCAATGTCATCATCTCGGGATCAGTGTTTAAGATGACCCAATGTATCATTCCATGCATGGGAACGTAGGACACCTACATGCAATCCAGTACAAGACGGACTTGTGAATGTTCACATAGACTTGGCAGTCTTCAAGATATTCCCTAAATTTTCTTGTGAATGCATCATTGACATATTGCCATTTCATCTTGATGTCTTTGTCTACAATAATCTTGGTGTCTCCATAGATCGACAAACTGGTAGACACTCGTTCAACTATTTCTCTAACTGCACTTTTGTCAGTGTCCTTTGATCCTTCTCTATTTGAGGCCATTGATCTTGAATGCTGAGAGAGGGAAAAAAACCTGCAATATTTGGAGACATGGTGACATGCATGGCAAGAAATATGTCAAATAAAACCAAAGCAAACTTCAGGGATGACATGCTACATACATGGGGATTTACTGGCAAGGATTGCATAATTTTCACTGGGAGGTTGGGAGACTAGCTACCGGAACTACACAAAAGGAAGTTTGGACTATTTTGAGGTTGGCTAGCTACTGGAATTATGCAATGAACAATCTAGATTGGCTTGTTGGATGCTGTCATTACGCAATGTGCAATTCTAGTTGGCAAGTGATGCAAGCCCAGGGACTGCATTCCGCAATTTTCTAGGTCAGCAGTCACGACCTCTCAGAATTGCGCAAGGCAATACTGGAGGATAGTCATTAGCCAGAAATGTGCATTTTATAGGATGAAGGCAGAGCCTTCCCTCTCAGAATTGCACAATGATGTCTTGGTTAAGCAGAGTCCGGGCCAAGGTTACCCAGACCCGCCAACGGGCAACTGAAAGCAAATGAAGATGTGAATGCATAGCAATATTGAGTGTAAGCAGAGGTGAAAGATCATGCATGCAAATAGTAAATGCAATATTCAGAAAATGAAACAACATGCATATGTGTGAGATGAGTTGTCGAATAGAAAACTGTTCGTGCAAAACAATGTCATGCATGCGACAACAGTGAGATGCTAACGAAAACCGAAACGGAGCTAATACAAGGTAATATGCATGTAAATGATAGCAAGTATTCACATAAATCAAGCAGACAACACTCACACAAGCCAAAACACAAAAAGTGACAGATATTCTGCAAAAGACAAGTTAAGCGGACTTCCTCGTAAATCGCTAAGCTGGATGTGTCGAAGACCCCTGGATATGTTGTGGAATGTCAGAGTTCCAAGATCGATGTGAAGAATGAGCTTTGAAGCATCAAATAAATAATTTTGAGGCTCATGACGTGCATGCCACAAATCTAGGAAGAAGCGACACTTGGAGGAAAGTTTCTAAAACGATCTTTGCATGTAAGGGCACATGCAATAGCCTGCTTGCCTGAGGGAAAAATTTGCGCAATTTCTGGGAGGAAATTGGGCTGGCTGTCTAGAGGGATTACGTAATTTCTGGGAGGAGCAGATGACTGCTGCCTAGAACTGCTCAATTTCTGAGTTGAGAAGTCCTGTTGGGCCAGATTTCGCAGTTTTCACTAGGAAGGTTGACTAACAGGATAGCGCAATTTCTGAGCCCAGCACGCTGCCAGTCATATTTGCCAATTTCTGGAGGGAAGGTTGGTTCCCCTCCAGAATTGCACAATTTCTTGATGGAGCTAGTCAGCCAGTAGCTGGACCAAGTCTAGAGAAGCAACCTGTGAGGGGGGATGAAACAAGCTATCATGCACAGGTTGGCAATTTGCTAGAAAACCAGTGAAGCTCATGTACTTGATAGTGCAAGGCATGTTGCTGAGTATTTTTGGTAGGGAGGCTCCAAAACAAAGCTAAGGAAAAAATTTGGAGGGTAGTTGTAGTCTCTACAACAAAAACCCAACTAGGAAAACCCCTATCTAACTTTGAATTAATTATATGAGACTAAGAACCTATTACAATTGCTTTCTTCAAGTATGAAGCACACTCTGCACTTGCAAACTTGTTCTGATGGTTCTTGTCCTGCACTGGCCAACACTTAACCAATTCTCAGAATCTGCAAGCTCCTATTTTCTTGCGCAAATCAAGAGGACTTGAGATTCTAATTAATAGGGAATTCCCTATTTCCTTGTACAATTCCAAAGGAATTACTCACCTGGTTAATTTCCAAACTCTATACACTCAACTAGTATATATTTAATAATTACAATGTGCCTTTAACCTCCACTGTAGTTAGGCAATTCAAATTCCATGCATGCATAAGCTATATTTAGCTTATTGACTAGTTAACTAATAGATCACTAAGTTAGAAATTGTTTTACTACTCAATTGAGATTTAACTAACTCAACTAAAGACTTGAGCTTGGTTAACTGAGATCAACTATACATAACTAAATTAGATTGCTAAATCTTAGAAATCACTACATGCACAACTCTAGTTTTAGCCTCTAACTCAAATTTACTTAGATACCTAAGTGACAAGGTCATGTCACTCAAGATAACTACAATACATGTCATCTAATGATGTCGAAAATCAATTTAATCAATTTGACTAAGGCACACGTCAAAGTTGATCCTTTCTTGCTACAATTTCTAACTAGTCATTAGACTAAGTAATTTTGTTAAATATTTCTCAAACTCTTTCTATAGTTGTATCCTTATTTTGTAATATCAATTATCATTTGATTTTGAATTTATAAAGTTTATTATCGCAGTATTACATTTGGAAATAATTTTGCAAATTTGCACTAGACATTTTGGAATTGTATGTTCTCAGTTTGTAAATATATCTTTAAAATGCATTTCTAGACATTGTATGAGAAGAGAGTGTAGAGATAGACTTAAGTAAGAGCTTGAATGATAGGATTGTGCTAGAATACAAAGGTACTCTTTGGAATCATCCTTTAGATTATGAGATCTTGACATCTAGAACCAAGATGTTAAGCCTTCCAAAAAGCAGGCCATTTTATGGATGCTTGTCCAAAATGGGTATTGTAAATAGAGAGGAATTCAAACCACATATATTCTCCTCAGTTAAGGAAGTTATGTAGTCCATAAAATCTATTTGGAACATAAGGAAGAAGGGATAAAGGGAGTTACATGAAACCACTTTTAATGGAAAGGACAAGGAACCCCAGTAAAAGAAAAACCTAAGGAGACTTCAACACCAAAAAACATCGCAGATTAGGATGAATAAGAAGAAGATGCAATCTTGACTAAGATAATTGAAACATGACCTTTTAAATCCAATATCACATCATGGTTCCTCCAAGAGAAAACAATTACGAAGAACCTTTCAAATTTCAAGGAGTAAGTAAAATTTGAGTCTCATTAAAGTTGTTTTTCAAGCTTGGAGGGCTATTTTTCCATGTTGAAAAGTTAAGTGACTTAGAAAGCTCAATAAGTATTGCCAAAAAATAGCTATGAAGAATCAATTAAGATAAGAGCAAGGATAACTTCTTGCTACTGAGCTTTTCAGCTACAAGTATAGTCGGGATCAACTTTTATTGTCTGACAAGTATTTTGAAGTCTCTTTTTCTTAGTACAAAGATCAACCCTTGATAAGGTTTGGGTCCTTTCAACTGTATATGAAGTACTTGGTATTTCTTATTTTAATAGAAAGCTATTTTTTCAAGTTACAAAATCACACCATTCGATATTCATGATAGTATGATATTCAAGAGCCATGAATAAAAAATAAAATAAAACATGAGATTACAAAAAGATACAAAATGTGTTTTGAAAGCTACCTAATCTATAAAATTACAAAATAAATCCTTCATCCAATTATAATGGTCCTGTTTGAGATTAAATACATACAAGAATAGGCAATTAAAAACGAAAAAATGCAACACATTCATTCAAGAAAATTTGATCCAAAATTTTCTAGATGAGGCATTTATGAGCCAATACCAAGATGGTTGCCCATTTCAAAATTCGCAAACAGAGATCTACATTATTATTATTTCCAATAAGCAGTATGACCTCCGCCTGAGCTTAGAATGGTGAATTTTAATGGAACTTTGACTACATAAATGCCTATACAATAGAAAATTGAAATACAAATCCTTGAAGTACAAGTTATGCTTCTAAGCTTTCCATCTACAGGTTTAGTTGGGCTAAGCTTATGTTATCTAACAAGTATTCTGAAGTTTTTTTTTCTCATTACAAAGATTGACCCTTGATATGGGTTGGATCTTTTCCATTGTATAGTAGAATTATGACTACCTATAGGTATGTCTGAAGTATTTGGTAATTTTTTATTTTAATAGAAGACTATTTTTTCAAGTTACAAAACACACCTTTTGATATTCATGATAGTATGATATTCAAGAGACACAAATTGAAAAACATTAAAGCATGAGGTAAAAAAAGATACAAAATGTGTTTTGAAAGCTATCTGACCTACAAAATTACAAATAAGTATTTCATCCAATTACAGTGGTCCTGTTTGAGATTAAAAACATACAACGATCAAACATTAACAAATGAAAACTGCAACACATTCATTCAAGAAAAATCAATCCAAAATTTTCTAGATGAGGCATTTATGAGCTAGGACCAAGATGGTTGGCCATTTAAAAATTCAATAAAGGAGTTTACATTGTTCCTATTTCAAATAAGCAATCTGACCTTTGCATGAGCTCGGAACAATGCCTTTCACTAGAATTTCAACTACATAAATGCCTATACACCAACCACTTGAAATAAAGTCCCTGAAGTACAAGTTATGCTTAGTGAAGCGAAAAGTACAAGAAGATATGATGTTTCATTATAGAAGTAAAATGTTGACAAGGCAGGCCATATTATCAATCGTAAATATGGGTCGATGAGTGACATCTACAATACCATGTGAAAGCTAATTTTGAGATATGAATGGGATTGCGTGAGGTGCGGGGGTTAGAAAGTTCACCCCGTTCAGCATGCCATCATTGTGTGTCCCATAAGGTGACATCGATGTTTCAGCTTGATGTGTCATGCAAGGCAGTATTTTTCTTGGGAGTTTCTGAGCCATCATATCAGTGTAGGATGGATGTAGCAGAAGTCAATCTAACAACACCAATAACATCAACAATTGAGTTGATAGTTACAATGTTGAGTGAACTTATTCATCTGAAATGAAAGTTATGGAAATGAATTAACTAATCATCATGTATGCATTGAGACATAGTTGATGCGGATAAAAGGAGGATTTTGGACGGGTTATTCAGATGATTGTAGGTAGGATTAGGAATCTTCACAGTGCCATTTTTTATTGTGTATATTTGAACAATGTGCATGAGAGAATTCAATGAGTCTGTTATTTCATTGAAGGCGGATATATGGATCTCGTCACCATCATGATACGCAAGGCCAAAGCTAAGAAATTTAGCAGTTCCACGTGCATTGTTGTATTCACAAAGGGGTGTTTTTGCGAGGTCCTTGCCTTGTATGGACCAATAGTTATTAGATTGGTTGAGTGCCTTGAAAGGGAGAATTGTTGGAGGAGAAGCACTATTTAGAGTGGAAGTTATAGGTTGGTCCTCTATTGGGGGAGCTACTAGCAAGGCATAGGCATTTGTTGAGGATGAGCTAACATGGAGCATTTGTTTGGTGGAAAGAACAAGAGGCATTGGATTGCTAACCAAAGGTGCTACATGGTGGAGAATATCAAGTTTGAGTATGTGAAACGACTTGCAAGGTAGAAGATTTGTGAGAGGAGGAAAAGAATACAAGAAGAAATAAATATATTAGATGCCAAAAAGGATGTAAAAGGAGGGGAAGGAATGAAGCTTTGGTTTTCCATATCGAGTACATTTTCTATCCATAGGAAACCATGTATATGTGCAAATCCTCTATGCTCCCATTCATACACAGGCCAAATAGAAGAGAACAAGTAAGAGTTATGTGTTCAAGCATTGTACATAAAGGATGAAATACAATTAATGGTAGATTAATATTTGCACCAATAGTCATTTACACGGAATCTATTTAGTAGGACCTCCTCTAGAAACATTGTGAACTTGCAATGGATGTATTGAGATGCATGATGTGGGTTTGCAACAATGTTTTGGATTCTCCAAAGAGGCTAATCACGTATATTGGATGGAGGACCACAAGGAACCGCCGTGTGTAATTCATTCCATTTAGTATCAATTGCACTCAGTGTGAAGAAGAAGGCATGGTTTTCTTGTTAAATGACCATGTCACTGATCTCCCCTCTAGCTTTAGTCCAGAAAGAGTGGATTCTTCAAGGGACAAGCTAAAGCACATAACCTAGTATGGAATTGTTGAAGGAGGTAGTTGTTAAAGGTAGTGGAAAAGGTTTGAAACAGTTGCTAGAACAATATCTATAAAGTATCTTTTAATGAAGAAAGAATTTGTTTCTTGGTTGTGATGGCACATGATAATGTTCTACAGGTAATAGCGAAATCTAAGATGTTGTCCAAATTTATTATTATGATAGTGTATAAGATGTAAAGCATACTTTGCATTTCAACATTTTCAACTCTTGGTTGGTTTATCATGGTAGAACCTCTGGGGAAGAGGTTGGGGAAGACCATCGAGAAGAGGCCCATAGTGTTGCATCCATTGACTGGCAAGAGGCCAGCAATGGGCCATTGAAGTGAATGGTTGGGTGTGGAATTGGAAAATACCATGTAGGGAAATAATTCATCAACCTCGATTTGGGTATTTGGAAGCGTTGATACAAGGGAGGATGGTTGAAGGTCAAATGAGTAGGGGTGTAGAAGGTAAGAATCAAAAAGTTCAAGAAGGAATTGTTGGGGTTTAGAGGAAGTGGTGCTGACATGACATCAAAGGGGGGAGACATATGTAACGAGAACATGAAAAATATATAGTGCATATGGGTTGAGATGGACATTCTTGTAGTACAGATCATTTGCTAGTTTGTACTACAAAGCTGCTAGAACTCATGATCTACAGACAAATAATTCATAGGTTGTGTGGTCAAAGTTGCATTTTCTAACAACAAGGATATCTATATCTAAGAGCATGCAAGTAAGGGAGGTGACAATATTAGTTATATCTTGAGGGAATCTAATGGTATGGTTGGAGTACTTGTACTGGCCTCCATGTACATGGTCCACTTGAAGAATTGGGTTGACGCATGCAGTTATCATCTCCTTAGCTTCAGTTAGGCAAGATAGGACATATGGTTGTTTTCTTGGATCCATGTTGCTCGATAAGGATAAGTGGTAGATAGATCATTCTCAGGCACAACAACAACAAGTGATAATGCCATGATGGTTTTTTGTTTTCATGGATGGTGTTACCCAGAATAGTGTCCACTCAGATGCTGCTATTCCCACTAAGACTGGTAGCTATCTTAGAAATAAACAAGTAAAGTCTACTTTTGTTTTCCTTTATGAAAATAGACAAGAGGGGAACCAAGGAGACCAACCTTA
>APFE030964157.1:6307-28607 GCA_000404065.3 Pinus taeda | reverse complement strand
TTAACAACATGATCATAATAAAAATTAACATTCAAAGATCGAAATTGATTATACCTTCCTTTGTTGTCGCTAATGTCAGTGTGGCGATGAGAGCCTGCCTCCGCTCTCTCACTCCAATGGAAACTGCCATGGGATGATGGGGATGCTTTCCCATCATTCTCTTTCCTAAACGATGTCTCAGACGAATTTGACACCTTTGAGCACTCTCCTTTAGCGTATCTCGATCCTGTAAATCAATGCTCATGCACAACCTCCAAAGGTTGAGTTATGCCTTGGTTGTTAGCATCAAGATCTTTCTCCTCGTGCCTTGTCTTGTAAGGAGCCTCATGTTTGTCCCTGTAATTGGGATCTCCAAGTATCCAACAGACATCATACTATGAGAAGATGAAACCAAAAGGAAATCAACATCTTTTACCTTCTCTTTCTATTTGGAAATAATTGATGAGGGTTGCTCATCATCCATCATTGGTGGTTCGCTAACTGTCTCCTCGCATTCCCCAACTTCTTTGCTAACATACCCAAGTCCTACCTGATGGGGTAATTCCTTTGCTTTGATGGGGTTGACAATGCCTTGGCCATTAACACCCAAGAATTTTCCTTCATGCCCCATTCTCTTCAATAGTTTGGAGCCAATTCGTGTGGTATGATTTTCAAACACAGCGAAATCATCATTAGGAAACATACATGAAGATGGAGAACTATGTTTTACCTCACATGGGTGTCGCTGCAACTTTTCCAAGGCCTTGTCCTTTTCTTGCAGCTATAATAGCAAACTTTGTTTTCCCTCTTTCTCTTCATGTAAGCACATCTTCAATTCATCATCCTTTGTTTCAAAATTATCTTTGTTTTGCTTCAGTTCTTCCATGGCCTCTTCTGTGGCTTTCAACTGAAGCTGTAGCACTCCTTTTCCTCTGTCTCTTTCTGGAGAGTTTCATGCATGATTTCCACTCTTTCAAAAATATCGATCATGGTTTCATACATTTCTCTTTCATCATCTGTCATTGTTCACACTGCAATTCACACCAATGCAAAGACTGCTTCGATACCACTTGATCCAGGTCCGGGTGTGAAGAAGGACCTTTCCAAGACCTTTTACTTTCACGATGTGTTAAAATTGATTTTAAAGAACATTAACAAATACAGTTGTAGACTGTAAAGAAGAGGAACATAACAATCATCAGCACATGAAAACAAAAGCCGTTGATAACGGAGTTCGTCCAGGAGGGATTATGTCTCCGGGTCCCGGTGTCAAGATGGTGTAGGCCACTTCATTAAGTGTTCTCAATAAGGTGATGTACATAGAGATGATATCTCAATCATACAAGGATCAATGCCCTCATGCAGGAGTGGCTCTAAGAGATGTTCTAAAACTAGAAATCTCAATTAAAAGACTCCTATCAGTATGACACAAAAACAAGGATGGTACACATCCCACCAACATGGCGCAAAAGGGATGTCAAAGAAAAACACATGCATGATGACAACAAGAATATCTCAGCAACATACCACAAGGGATATCAAAGCATAACATGATAAGTTATGACAAAAAGTACATCACATAAAAAGATTCTGCATCAAATCAAGTAAGGAATCATGACAACATGTAATAAACAAGATCTTGCATCAACATCAATCATGGATCTGACATGAACACATCATATACCTCACAACCAAGGGCCATCTTAAGAAGTGGATGTCTCATTGCTGAAGCTGCTCAGATCATTGCTCTCAAGGCATCGATCTCATGGAGATTATTGCTCGCACATGAATGTGGACATCTGCACTAGCACTTCAAAAAGTGACAAGAAGAAGAAATGAGAGAATAAGAAATCTGAAGCCACCATCAGCTTTGTGGCATCGAGTAGTGCCGAATCAACTATCCAATATCCAAATTCTGAGAAGTTGAGAATTCTGGGCTCAAGGAATCTCCTAGATTCCCCCAGGATTCCTTAAAGATTTTGTTCCGTGGATGGACTGTAAATTTGCAACTCAAATGGCGAATATGATCTCGTCATTGCGATCCCTATGGGAAACCATGAATAACAAGTATAAACTTGACTATATTTTGAAATGTCAAAATTTTACCTCGGGAAAATTTCATGGCTCATGGTTTTGCTCCCTATTTTCGTTGAAATCATGGTTCCACATGAATTATGGAACTGATTGGAAAATTTAGACCTCTGATGAAGAAACGAATAGAACCATTGTGTTCGTGGTGATGAGAGGTGTAAAAATCATATAAAACTTGTCAAATTATGACAAAGTAAAAATTTTGCCCTCTTGTAAAATTCATGGTTCCTGCATTAAAATATTAATTAATCTACTGCCTTGAAATTTGTGCCTGAATTCTGCCTTGAAATTAGTGCCTAAAGTCTCTCTCCTCCTCGAACTACATGTAGATGAAAAATTCTGAGTTTAGATAAAACTCATCGACGGATTTTCCAAGGTAAAGCGGTTGGCGTAGTGGTAAAGGAGGCACATGGTTACAGAGAGGTCGGGGGATCAAATCCCACCTCTTCCATATATAAACCCTTTTAACTACAATGATGCATAAATGGGGGTCGGGTCTGCATTGGGCGACCTGCCCCTTAAACCCCGCACCAAAAACTATTATCGGTGTTAATATATTTATCTGCACATATCCATCAGTGGATAAATCGCAATCAGCAGTCGGTAGTTGCAAGGGGCATTGGCGCATATATTCGCACCTGATCTAGGGTTTTGCCAATATCATATCAAAAATCGCATTCGTTGGTGGTCGGTGTGGCATTGTTATCAGCGATCAACAGGGAGTTGCATGCGATACATGAGAGGGTATGCACCGATAATTCTCTCATAGTATAGATTAGTCATATATGATATATTAATTATATCTTAATAAATCATACTATAATAGTATACTATATATATATATATATATATAATATATGTCGGTGATATATATTATGGTTCGACCATTGGGGTGTGGGCCAGGTCCACTATCGATGGCCTGTGCCCACCCCTTAATACATTGTTTTAAACATATAACATGAGGCGACTGTGGCAGAGGGTTCGGCGGGGGTTATTGCAGCCGATCCCTTAATGCAACTTGCGATAAGGCTGTTTAAAAGGATTCAGCAACGGTTGTTGCCGCCGATCTCGAAAACCATGTATTTTCTTATTTTTATATAGTTATTAATAACTATATAAAAATGAATCTTGTTTCATGGTTATTTAATAACCATATAAAAATGATTTTTGTCCCTTATGCCTGTTTTAGGAGACAAATGAAAGAATGCCAAGTGTCAATTGCTAATGAGTTTCCATGTGGGTCCCACCTGCTTACTGGGATACCATGTGGCATGCTGTGGGCCCCACTTTCTTGTCATGTCAAACTTTGAAGAGCTTTATCTTTTGCATACAAGCTCGGTTTGATGAGTCATTTACACCACCATAATCAAGACGACGAAGTCTTTGATTTGGTTCTGGTTTGAGCACAATCCAAACACTTTGATTTTTGTGCCATCTTTGTCCTATGTGTCTTTCTGGAGCCTCCTGGATCAATGGTTCACCCCTTGGACTGGATGGGTGGTGTGTTGGTCATGCAAACATGTTGTATGCACATATGTTAATCATCCTTGTGGTATATGTGCTTGTTGCATATGCATGGTGTCAGTCATGTTTGTAGTGATGTCGCCATGTGAAAGAGAATTTTGTTGTTATGAAGTGTGTCATCATGAGTATATGATTGGTTACATGTTTTTTATCCTTGTGTATTATCAATGTACATTGGTATGGTTGTTGTTATCATGCATGAGGTCATGGTATGTGTAACTGGTATATGGTCATGCATTGATGACTGGACTCTAGCTAGAATGATAGTTAGATGGTTATATGCTTATATGTTATATGTTTATATGTTGTTATGACTATGTTATGCATGTACTATGTTGATTGGTTGTTCTTGCAGATAATATATCCTCCTCGAATTATGTTAAGGGATGTTGGTTTATTGTGATTTGGTTTAGCTAACATAGTATGCCTTGCAGGAGAAAGATCAAAATGACTAGCAAGATGGTAGACTACAAAGACTCTCCCTATGAATCAGATGAGCAACATGGTGTTGGGCACTCTTATGACTTGGCAGACACATTAAGAAGCTTGAAGGAATAAATAAGGAGTAATAAGGCAGACAATGACAAAATTATGCAAGCACAAGAGAAATGAGTAGAGGTTAATACAATACTTCTTCAAAGTTTTTAAGAATTGCAATGACAAGGGCCACTTCAGATCAGCCATGGAAAAGAGGAAAAAACTAATGGGCCATATGGTAGTAGGTTTCATGGTGGTTATAGGTTGGATATAGATGACATGGTTAAAGATGGTAGATTTTTGGATACTCTGGATAGGAGAGGTGATGGATACATGTATTATACTAGTTTTGGTTTTGACAAGCATCATGAATGTCATCGTTATCATCCTTAAAGGAGGAGTGATATGGGATACTTGCCAGATGATTTTAAGAAATCAAAGCTACCTACTTTTTATGGATATGTGAAGAATCTAGAAGATGCATAGGCTTGGATACTAGGGATGAACAAGTTCTTTGAGTTGTATGAGTACACAAAAAACATGAAGGATGGAATTGTTATCTTTAGCTTCAAATGTAAAGCATACATCTGGTGGGAATATGTGAAAAGGTTCAGAGACATCAGGATGAAGGACTTGAGTTGGCATGAGTTCAAGAGGTTTTTCAGGAATAAGTACTTTTCATAAACATACTACGACAGTAAGGCTAAATAATTCTATGAGCTAAAGACAAGATCAATGATAGATGAAGAGTATACGAACATGTTTCTAGAGCTATTGAGGTATTTCCATATCTTAAAGATGGTAAGGATAAAATTTAGTGATCTGTCAATGGATTTTCATTAGCGTTTAAAGATCGAATTGAGTATCATGAGCCTCAGTCACTTGAGGAAGTTATTATGAAATTGAAACATTGTTGTGAACAATTAAAGCATAAGAATGAATGGAAAGGAAAAGATAGAGGTAAAGATAAATGGAAACTGAAATGAATAAGGCCTTAGAGTGCAAATGAGAAATAAAATGTGGCACCATAAAGAGGATCAATAAAACTAGAAGGGGACATGGGTCATAACAGCAACATAGAGGTCAGGGTATTGGTCAGTTAGAGTTTTAGACATGTGGTAAGGAGCACCCTAAGAGATATTGTCCACAAAATCAGGGTGGTAGGCCTCAGATATATAGTACATAGGAGGCACAGACTGTTGGGGATGTTGGTCAGAGCATTCCTTATATTTACGCAACATTTGATAACAAACATGCATACCATCATGAATCTATCATTGAGATGGATGGTAATCCTTGTGTTCAAGTTATTTATATTTTGATTGAGATTGGATCTAATTATAGCTATGTTAGTCCTGAATTGGTGGATAAGTGTGTGCTTGAGTAAGGAATTGCATGCAAAATCTTGATTAGTGCAGTTGGTTACAGGTACGAATAAGCGAGTTTATCATTGGGTAAGATCTTGTGCGTTTGATTTGAATGGTATGCCTACCATAAATCATTTGAATGTATTACCATTGGGATCATACAATATCTTATTGGGAATGGATTGATTGTACCTTCATAGAACCAAGGTAAATTGTTATGACAAGGCCATTTAGTGTGTGGATGGAAACGGGGAACCAAGAGTCTTGTAGGGAAAGAAGAAAGCCACATCAGTTAGGATTGTGACAGCTATGCAGGAAAAACTTAGTCACAAGAAAGGGTGTGTTTTATTCACAATGCACATTTCTAGGGAGAAAGGTAAGGAAGTTGAGGATGCAGAAATTTTGAACAGTTACCAAGTTCTACAACAATTTCAGGATCTGTTCTCAAAGAGATTTTAGAGTTTCCACCTCACATGGAAGTATAATTTTCTATTGCATTAGTGCCAGGGGAAATAATAACATAAAAAGTACCTTACAGGATGAGCACATCTAAGTTGGTAGATTTTAAATTGAGTTGAAGGAGATGTTGGACAAGGGATACATTAGACCAAGTGTATCACCTTGGGGTGCATCGGTGTTGTCTGTGAAGAAGAAAGATGGTACTCTCATATTATGCATTGACTATAGACAGTTGAACAAAGTGACCATAAAGAACATGTATTTGTTGTCAAGGAAAACCAAAAGAATATCTTCTCTTCATATAGAATTTGCTTCAAATGAGAATAACCAAGACCCAAACCCTATACCAAGTCCTCCTCCAAGTACCAAGTAAGCCCTTCAACAAAGCCCTTTCAAGATGACGAAATAAACTTCTAGTCAACAAGAGTCAACCCTCTTCAATCGTACTTCAATCACAAATTTCGGCCCTCTAGTTTTGAAATTTCAGACTTGTAGTCACTTCATAATTTCAATCTACAATTTTTGGCCTCCCTGCAATAGATTAAAAACCCTAATTCACACCTATGAGAGAGATTTAGCCCATACAAGGTTTTCTTCCTTCGCTTTGCTTTTTCCCCTTCTTTCCTTGTCTATTTGCTCTTACTTCGTCCTCCTTCTATTGCATATCAAACTTATTGAGTGAGTGTGCCAAATAAGGTCAAAGTTCCTTCTACATATAGCCTTTCCAAGATGTCGAATCTACTTGTTCTTGACTAGGGCTGAGTTATACTTAAAGGACAATATGACTTTCTAGACTCAAAATCATTAACTTTTACATGTTACAACTTGCCCAGTAGTGTCTTATACAAAATATGATGACTCTCTTGACTCAAGAAAAATATTTTTTTAATATGACAAACCCTAGAAGCATGAAGAACGTGCTTTACCTAAATGACCATCAAACTAGAGCATGAAACCCATGATCAAAAATAATATTTTCCTTTCTTCTTTTTCTTGTAACATAAAGTATACATAATGGTTTGAGTACATTCACAACTATGAAGACCGAAACTAGTTACATTTTCCAACACTGTGCACATTCTCCATTACACACTATGAAAACTTCTTCCTTAACCCCATATTCCAACCCCCGTTCTCTCGCATATATAGTCATGTTGTTCATTCCACACATATTCAAAGCTCTACGAGACTACACTTTTGTACAACTACTAGTAAATGATTACAATAATTAATTAATTATTTTTGTGCAACAGTTCTTTCGCACAACTACAACTGCAAAAGTACTGAATGGAAAATAACTTAAAAATTAAGCAAAAAAATGCTCTCCCCACTCTGTAAAGGACTTACGCATTCGTACAACTATTATGAGAGAAAAATTGAAAGCAAAATCAGCTTCCTTTGGACTCACATACATATGCCTAATTTCACAAAAGCAACCATAAACAAGGCTTACAATGTTTATGCGCGGAGTTTTGTGCGAATTCATTGTATAGAACATTGTGCGCACTCTACACGACCTTTAGTCAATTGACTAGTGGCATTCATAATATATATATATGCATTATTTATAATTAAAATATTACTAATAATATCGTATGGGTCCACTGCTTGCCTCGGTCTTATTGTGAACATCAAGTATGGATTATTTAGTACCAAAATGTTAACATTAAAAGCGTTTAGTGCAGAGTGCGAAGATCGACACAATGAAAGCTTAAAAGATTTCTCCACACAATGGACTTCCTCCGCACATAACTATCTCCACACTCCGCACAATCTTTGCTCAAATGACTAACGATATTTGGAGTACGAAAATATGCATTATTTATAATTAAAAATAACAAATAATATCACATGGGTCCATTGCTTCCCTCGGTATTATTGCAAACAACAAGCATGGATTATTTAAAACTAAAATATTAGAAATAAAATCCTTTAGTGTGCAGTGTATAGATATGCACATTAAAAGCTTGAAAGCTTCCTTTGCACAATGGAATTCCTCTGCACTTCTCAATTTACTAGTGATATGCATTATTTATAATTAAAAATTACAAATAATATCCTATATGTCCACCATTTGCCTTGGTGTTATTACGAATAGAAAATATGGATTGTTTAATACTAAAATATCGGCAATAAAACTCTTTAGTGCGGAGTGCAAATATCTGCACAATGGAAACTTGAAATATTCCTCGGCACAATGGACTTCCTTTGCACACTAGACTTTCTCTGCACTTCTGCGGTTATGTATATTTGCATAGACATAACCATAGACAAAGCTTGCATGTTTTTTGCATGTCAGAGATGTATCAAAACTTCTACAAACATGTAAATGCTTATTTGGCACTGGTCCCGCATATACAACTATGTTATTTTTACCGGTCGTGCCTAATCAAAGAGTGAAGATGTGTGAGTGTGGAGGTTTAAGTTCCTTGCTAAACACACCATCCCTCCACACATATTTCAAAATGGTATGTTGTCATTAATGTAACATTATTCCTCCCTGTGACATATGGGACCCACATCAATTAATAACTGCTTCGAATGTCAATGACTAACCAAAAAGTATTATTGAGAACAAAGATAACTATGCAGAGGAATTTCTGCAGTGGTAGTTGTGCAGAGGAGCCTGTTTAGAGATGGTTGTTCCGAAGAAGTGTCTACGAAATTAATTAGCAATAGAGGCAAGGACTATGTTGCATCACAACTATTGATCTTGTTTATCTTACATCCACCCACAAATTTAAATGAACTATATACAACCAAATGTTATTATTCCTTTATAAAATTATAATGTAAACTCAATAAAAAAAGTGTGATTTTAAAAATATACCATAAGCCCATCATAATCAAAGGTTAAGATGGATATTTGACTTTCTAATCATTTCTCATTTCTTGTACTCTAAATGTTGTTTTACAATTTGGAAAACACATATCCTCGTGAAAGTTTGAGTTTTTTTGAAAAATGGAGCATGATAATAAGATGAACTTTGTCACAACATTTTTTTAGTTTTTTATTATATTACTTTTAAATAATTATAGTTTTACACATTTTACATATAAACATCTGTAAGAAGGATTTATATATATCGAGGTTTGGACTTGGGTTGTTTGTATGGCAATGACCCATCCCAAACATCAAATCACAACATGATATATACAATAATCTTATATATTGTCATTATTATTGTTGGAGAAGTAATTTCCTTTGGGAACCCAAGGGATGCTTTCTCACATTTGTGGATTGGATCCCCAATAACCCTTTTGGTGTAGACTGGTGCACCTATTTCATAGCAATTTAAATTGGGCACCTATTGGTACCAAACTAGCCAAGTGTCCAATAACATTGATGCTAAAGCAATTATACCATCGTCGTTTATCAATGTTCTTTTGCACATTGACACTTTTCCCCTTAAGCTATGGAGAAATAACTACACCACTTTGCATTTTGAGTAGTTGGAACCATGGATTCTCTTTATTATGTAACAACTTAGCCATATAAGAGTTTATCTTTTTCTCATTCATTTGCAAAATTATCTTCTATGTTTTGATATTTTACCATTTGCACTACCGACAAGTAGTTATATCACTATGGATTTTGAACGATTAGTACCTTGACTTGTTATATTACTTAGCAACTTAGTCATATGTAGATTGATCTATCCTTCATGAAATTACAACAATCAATCCTTTCCAACCTACATGCTTTGAAACCACCCTTCCCATATCTACCCACTTTCACCAACCTGTTAGGGTAAAGATGAGCTAAGGGATACTATGGAATGTATCAACCTCTAATGTACAATTAAGGAAGTGGAATTGACAAACCGAAACTTTAATGACCTTCCTCAGGAGTTGTAGGACCCCCCTAGGAGCTAAACAACCACTCCAGGTGCCCAAACCCTGAACTAACTTGCCTTTTCAGTGATCTGGTGTCTTAGTTGCTTGCATAACAAGGCAACCCAATGACTATAACCCTCCATTCGCATGGATAGCCCTGCTTCTTAGTGACTGTAGTCCAAATTTCCTAGTTCTAAGCATGCGACCCTGGAATCTGAGCCACTTTTTCAGGGCTAGGATCCATATCCCTACCTAGAACTTAATAAAACTCTCCGGAATGATGAATGACACAAGGAAAAACCCATTAATGCAAAACTTAGTCAAGAACTTGACCTAACTAGGCCTAACCATGACATACATTTCGTGAAGCACATTGTGAACATGTAATCTACGGGTCATGAATGCATATCTAAACATACGGGTCTCATACTTATCTGAAAATCATCAAGAAGGTTTAATGCCCTCTCATAATAGCTGCAATAACATCTATTAGGTCACACATTCAATAACCAATCATTGACCAATCAAAATATGATAAGAGCCATAACTATAATATGTCATAAAACCATGCTTATAATCAACATATAACCAAAATACTAACAATGATAGAATAGCCATCAAAGCCACATCATAAAAAGTACATTTACTCATAAAATACAAGAGGAAAAGAGCTCTTATTAACATATGCAAAAGCCAACCAAGTCAGGGACTCCCACATACCACCCGACCATAGATTGGGCTGAACCAAATCATTCTTTCAGCCGATCACCCCCGTACCATATTCCAAGCATGAATTTGGGACTCACAACAAAACAACGAGTGCTTCCTTAGGCTTTATCACAATCCTGCAAAAATCGGTCAAGGTACTCTTAGGCCCGAAACAAGCACCAATACAAATAGGCTTTACTACAATCCCGCCATTACCGGTCAAAGGATTCCTAAGCCCAAACAAAAACATACACTACCAGGATTTACCGCAATCTTTCCAAAACCATTCAAGGGATCACTAGGCCCTAAACAAGATTGGATGCCTCTAGATTTCTTCATCAATAGCTTGAGGAATCTGCCCGTCTCCACCCTTAGGCTTTACTGCAATCCCACCAAAACTGGTCAAGGGATTCCTAGGCCCTTGGGAATTTTCCTGAGACCACCTCACCCGGTTCTAAAACCATCTAATAATCCAAAGCTCAACCAAATGAAAAAACCCCATCACACCATGGCTATCCATAAATGGCAAGGCAAGGTTGAAACCAATGTCACACTTGGCAAAACCAATGGCAATGACAACAAGAGAACCAAATACACACACGCATGTACCATGCATGCCAAAAATATCAAGGGAATCATACATACAACTAGATACCTGCAAAGTAATCCCACTGTAGTCGCTTGATCCAACTCTCCCTTGCTTGATCCTTGCTTTCGTTGGATTTCTTGTCCTTCCTTTTCCTTCCTTTCTCTCATGCTAGAGTGATCCAAGAATGATCTAAGTGTGAAATAGTGTGAGAGCGAGAGAATAGAGAGAGAGCTCGAAGCTAAAATTGACAAAATGTTTCACACACTGACAAAAGTTGTGAACTGATCCTCATAAGCCTTTTTATTATTCAGGCCTTTATTTTCTTCAATTTTCTCCTCACATGCAACCTATGACCTTTCACATTCCTTTTCTACTATCTTTCATTATTTTCATAAATAAAATGCCAATTAATGTTTCTTTGCCTTTTCAATGCCTTTGCTAATTTCCTTAGCCATAATAAACCAAATGAACACCCACTGGGATGTTTTACCTAACATTTAGCTTGGAATACGTGTCCCATGACCTTGGTCTTATTTTGACTTTATTAACTTTATTACATGAACCTTTAACCCGGGTATATTACATGCTCATAGTGCTTTATTTAAAAAATAAAAATAACACTAGAATACTATTTCCACTAAATATGCACATACTAGTGGCAATGGAAGCAAACATTAACATGTCTTTTAAAGACTTGGGAGGAATTTGTAAATAAATACTTTATTTCATATTTTAAAACAACAATTATCCTCACATTAAGAGTGGAATGAGGCAAGATAAAGAAACTAATATCTAATTCTCGTTCACAACTTCCCATCTTAAGTGTCAAAGTGGCATCTTCAACTACATCTTCTCATTTAAGTGACCACTCAAGTGCATATGGGCGAGGGTATTATGCTGAAGTTGTGGCAAAGTTATCAATTTCCAATATTGTCCTCATGGAGCTTCTTCTAATCCACATTGGACATAAGCTATTATGGCAATAACCTCCATTTTCATGTGCACAGGCAATGTCTTCATCCTCTTCTCACACCAAAAGTCCACATAATCTTAATGACTGGAAGGTAGTTTTTCTCCAATTACTACACATGTTGGCTAATTTTGCTCAATTTATTTTTTTGTAATTCATCTATTAGGATATAATTTAAAAAAAATGGTAGAAATTTTATTTATAAAATCATGTAGTTGAGTCTAAACAATAGAACTACAAAATTTGTTAGCCTTAACTTTTAAATAAAAATGCTAGATCATTATTTTCTACATACATAGAGTTTTATTTCTCAAGGACTTACACCCTAGATGTTCTTACTAATATATTAAAAAAAAAAAACTCTTTTAAGGTACAAACTACTTTGAAATACACAACATTTAATGAGAAAAATGATAATGTTGTACCTCTTCTAGCCCTATAATGGTTAGATTTGGTTCTTGGTTCCCAATGTCCATATAGATTATGTGGACATTCTAAAGTTTGAGGTTGTTGATTAATTGTTTTTGCTCATGTGCAGTAGGTTTTTGACCATCTTACACTCTTCGAGAGAGTGTTTATTTGTAGTTTTCATTGTGCCAAAGTTGTCATAATTATGGAATTTTGAGTAGAGTACTAGTGTTCATTCTCGTGAATATTTGTGGTGAATGATACAATGTATGCCCTACTACACTCAATGGACTCTTTGTCCCGATGAAGGGCTCTCTTGATGTCTTAGGCCTCTCTATAATCAATCAAATTATTGAATGAGCGATTTGTCAAAATTTATTAGAAAAAAAAGTTGGACCTAGACACTAGAAACACCTTGTTATTTACCCAATCAACTAGGGGGGATACTGGACTATAGGACCCAAATAGGGGCACTAGAACCCCCAAAAAGTAAATACCATTTACAAATAGGAAAATCATCAGCATTATTAATGCCACAAGAATAAAGTAGACCTTCAATCTCAGAGAGACAATTGGCTTTCAAAATATAATAGGAGAATACAACACACAAGAGTCAATATCCAATAACCAAATCATGGAAACCTAAGCCCAGATCCCCTAAACTTAAGTTTTAAAGAATTATCCAGAAATAGGGTTAGGTTGTTGCTATATTGTTGTTATTACTCCTACCTATAAAGTGTGTATCAATGAATAATTCCATTATCTCGCCAACATTAAAACAAATTCATGAACAACATTCAAAGAGCATACTACAATTAAGTTTGTGTGTGCAAAAGGGTTATACACATGTCTTGTTCAATTCTTTCACCTAAAATGTGATCCATATATATATATAATATATTATTATATTTTTATTTTTTATTTTTTATGTTTTATGTTTTATTTTTTTTTATATTGGATATATATATATAATATATATATTATATTTATTTTCGTTTTTTTGAATAAGTCTACTCATATATTGATACAAAATATTTTTACAACAAGGCAGCAGCCTCAAGAGGTCTAGCCTTGAAGATGGCTTACACACATTACAAATATGAAAATTGACCCAAAAAAACTCGCAGAAGACCGACTAGATTTTATGACCGGTACATTGAAACAGGAACTACATTGTCAAAAAAGTAGACTAAGCGGAGTGCCGAAACTGCTTGACTGAATTGATACATTTGACCCAAACTGTAAACATAGACAAAAACAACTGAACATTTCCCCTTGAACAGACACAGAGACTGCAAGAGAGAATGACAACTTGATTATGCATCTTGAGCGGTGGAAGGCACTTCTTCCACAATCCGACAACCGAAGCTGGAGGAGTCATCATCGCCTGAGGGATGGCCCTCTTCTTTTAGCAGACCAGCTTCACTCGGAACATTCGAACACGCCAGAGCTGGCTTATCCTGGGAAGTAGAACCCCTTGGGACATCGCCCTGCTGGCTCGGATTTTGAGAGGTACCTAGCAATTCTTCTACCCTTGGCTTCGAAGTCGCATTTGGAATTGCCGAAACCGAGCCAACTGCGCCTTCACTCAGCTGAATCATAACAGAAGCAATGAAAGAGTGATTGCTGAGAGTGCAGGGGATTTGAAAGTGGGTTGAATGCGCATGAGTATGGTGTGGGTTCAACATTGCAATTTGGTTCCCCCGGCCACGACCATGACCTCTCCTGGTAGCAGGATGGCTTTCAGTGCCACCTCTTGAAGAGCCAGAGAAGGTATCCGAGGAAGAGGAAGAAGCCTAGTGAATGGGATGACCACGGGCTCCGCCCCTTCGGTAGCCCATTCTTTGGCGCAGGACAAGCAACAAGTCTTTGCAAACCAGGGGAGACTGGAAGGGAGAGAGTTATCACACTTGCCGGAGATATGAGAGAGCTGAAGGACAAACGACAGAAGAAAATGCTAAAGGGACTTTGGAGAACCAAGAGATCCAGTAAAGAAACTACTCTGCATGCCTAAGCGCCATGGATTCCTAGATTATCCCAAGAGCAGAGCACTACAACTGCGAGGAGGCCAAACATTCGCAAAAGAGGAACATAACGGAATTGGAGCGCCATGGGATTAGAGCGAGGGAGCCTGTGTAGAATGTTGTGCTGCAATAACGTAGCCATGAATGAGCTATTGAAGTCTGGCAGCAAGTGAGGCCAGGTGTTGATGAATGTGCTCCACGCGCCTGTCCCTCCCGCCGACTTCGTACCTCTACCTGTACCGTTCACCCACATCTGAGAGATCCATCTATATTGATTGTGCACCATGTGGTTAATTAATGTGAGGGTAGGAGTCATGATTTGGAAATGAGACAGACTAAGGGATGGGGTGATAATATAACATCCCTCTTTTTCTTATCATCCCTTCTCAATATTGTGAGACCTGATAAGCTTGATTATATACTTGATAATATTGACCAAGGAACGTAAAAAACAAGATTGTTTGGAGATGAATAGCTTCCTCACAAGATCGAGATATAATGGAGGCAACTATGTTATTGGAAGGGAGCGCTCTCCAAACCATTGGATTGATTATCAAACTTAAATCCTAATAACTATTAAACTCCTTATTTCTAGTTAAAATGCAAGGAGTAGGCTCTAAAAAAAAAGTGTAAACTTTAGTTTGGTTATTCAAAGATTCTCCAAGACCCTATACAAAGTTTGTTTCTTAGTTTCCTTTGCCATAAAAAATGATCCCTCCTACATTTGCAACCCCTCCATCTCTTAGTATGGTGAACAACATATATAGGTTACCCTTCCATCTCTTAGTATGTTTAACAACATATGTATAGGTTTTTAGGCAAGTGTTAATCACTAACAAACATATCGTATGCATCTTGATGTTTTGACATTAAGGTTCTAGGGAAAACATATTTTATGGAAATTTTGTTTGATGTTTAAGGCTTCTCAAAGTTTTTGCAAGAGTAAGCTAATCTAACAACAAAGGGACTTTATTTATGACCATAGTTTTGATAGGAATTCGGTATAAATTTCAAGTACAAACAAAGTTTTACCAATGATCTTCACTTGGTGGAACAATTCCCTTAAATATTTTGTCCAATTTTTGTTTTGTTTTGTTTTGTTTTTTGTTTTTTGTTTTGTTTTTTGTTTTACTATGTATGACAACTTTTATATACATCCACTTAAATACCACTTGAGTGGGTCTAATGACTAAGAGCATGCCTTTTTTCCTAAGAGATAGAAAGATAATAATGAGGTTGTAGAGCAAGTTGGCAACCCACAATTATATCACTTAAGAGTCAACCACCCGAGATAATCCCATTTGACAAGTTACTATTGTTGTTATAAACAATTTCTATGTTTTTTTTTTGTAATGCTCTACTTTATATTATTGGGTCAAAAGAGTACATAGAGTACGACTTTATGCTATTGGCTGCCTAAATGGGAAACTAACCCAATAACACAAATTGAGCAACTTCATATTACATAGACTTTGTTTTACAAGTTTATCCTTGGAAATAAAAGACTATTTAGACATCAAACTGAAAACTTAAAAATGAAGTCCACTGGGTCTTGGATAGACATTGATTGAGTGCTTTGTTAAGACACTCCTTAATGCGAAGTCATTGGTTCAATTCCCTGCACCGATCGGGGTGATATATTGGACATGATGAAGTTGTAGTCTCACCAAGCTTACAAAAAAAAAAACTTCAAAATGACAAAAATAATGACTAGTTCCATTTTAGCCATCCACAACTAAGCTATGACAAGTTTTACCTTCCATAATTGAATATAAAGCGAAGACTAGACTTATGAAGAAATTCAACAACGATTCCTAAATTGACCATTATCTAACGTGTGAATAGAGAGAGGCAATCTGCTTGCCTTGACGAGCTGAGGTCGAAGCCATTGAGTGATTCATGATACTTCTCATGCGTTGAGGTTTCAAATCCCTTGACCACAAACTCCACGTCGTTTACATGTTGCTTTGAGATTAACCAACCTTGAGAGGAACGATGCTTCAATCCTCGCTTGATAAGGGCTCACCAGAGGATGGAGCATGACGTTGAAGATGCATACCCGAACACCTTGTGTTTTACAAAACCAAGTCTTCGAGAATGACCAAGAACCCAACTGAAAGGATAATGCCATGAAGCCAACTGAGAGGACCACACTACCTGATTATGCCCACAAAGGATATGCAATTTAGCTCAAAAGCTAGGTTGAGTTGAATTAGAAGACGAGTTAGATGGCTGGATCCCCATAGAGACTAGAGGAATTCGAAAGGCAACAAATTTCCCAAAGACAAATGCATTACAACACCAATTCTCTAGACAGGCAAGAGACACAAAAGTCCCATCACTGGCTCTGAGACAGAGTGCATAAACACTGCAATAATGATCGACATATCTATTGACACTCACCATAGCTACATCGTCACCCAAATAAACTATCCCATCTATGAAAGACATATCAAAATCTATAACAGAGTCCCATGCCTGAGGAATGAGAGGGTCACTCACGCGTGAGGGAGGAATGATACAAATATAATGTCTGGTCATCATGAAATTTCTACTTGTATACTTTCTCTCAACTAGAAGTAATGTGTGCGTAAGATTGTTCATTAACGTTTTGTGCCTTTGACGACTTACACCCTAGATTTTCTTACTAAAAAAAAAAAAAAACTCTTTTAAGGTATAAACTGCTTTGCAATACATAACATTTAATGAGAAAAATGATAATGTTGTATCTCTTCAAGCCCAATAATGGTTAGATTTGGTTCCTCATTCCCAATGTCCATATAGATTAGGTGGACATTCTAAAGTTTGAGGTTGTTGATTAATTTCTTTTGCTCATGTGGAGTAGGTTTTTGAGCATCTTACATGCTTCGAGAGATAGTTTATTTTTTGTTTTCATTGTGCCAAAGTTGTCATAATTATGGAATTTTTAGTAGAGTACTAGTGTTCATTCTCATGAATATTTGTGGTGAATGATACAATGTATGCCCTATTACACTCAATGAACTCTTTGTCTCGATGAAGGTTTCTCTTGATGTCTTAGGCCTCCGTATAATCAATCAAATTATTGAATGAGTGGCTTTCCAATTTTTATTAGAAAACAAGTTGGACCTAGACACTAGAAACACCTTGTTGTTTACCCAATCAACTAGGGGAAAACCTAGACAATATGACCCAAATAGGGGCACTAGACCCCCCAAAAAGGAAATACCATTTACAAATAGGAAAATCTTCAACACTATTAATGACACAAGCATAAAGTAGACCTTCAATTTGAGAGAGACAACTGCCTTTCAAAATCTAATAAGAGAATTCAACACACAAGAGTCAATATCCAATAACCAAATCATGGAAACCTAAGCCCAAATCCCCTAAACTTAAGTTCTAAAGAATTATCCATAAATATGGTTAGATTTTGTTATATTGTTGTTATTATTCATGACTATAAAGTGTGCATCTATTAGGGTCCAACCCTAACCCCCTTATTTATGTAATAGGGTCCAGTCATAGTTATAGTTAGTTAAAGAGCCAATAAAGCCTATATTAATAATTGTAAGTGGTTGACCCGCATTTAAAGAAGGGACCACAGTTAGTTGCAAATGGGCCATGGTATTAGATAGATGGTATTAATAAGAACCATGGTACTGACCCATGGTATTGCATGTATGAATCCTATATAAAGGATAGAGGCTCCCCGTGAGGAGTGTCGTGTCTTATTTTGTAATTGATCCCAACTCTATTGGAGGTTGCCCCCTCGAAGAGGCAAGTGAACATTGCTTTCCTTTCTGAATAATAAAATACATGTTGTTATTTCTTATTGTTCTATGTTCTGGGTATATTTCTTTGCATATTTGGTATTCTGGTATCTTCTCGTAGGTCAAGAGCATAACAAGTGGTATCAGAGCACTTTCTAGGGTCGGTGGGATCTCCATTTTTAGCATAATTTTTTTTTTTTTGGCTAGAGGCGTGTTCCGAAATCTTTAAACCACGGTATCTGTCGTTAGCGCATAAAGCTGCAGATTTGGGGAGGCATGCACGCAGGAAATACAAGAGGTGGTCACGCTTGTCCCTTGTAACCCCTATGGGTACCCCTTCGAGTAGTAGCGCATTAGACAAAACCACGCATGGACTGTCTTCCAAGTACCCTCTGGGTATATTGGAAGGCCCCTAGGCTCTCTTTAAATCTCGCCATAGATAAATCGTCGTCCGTCTTGTTGCTACAGTACACCGAGAACAACACTCGAGGAGATTACTCACATGTACGATAGGGTAGTCGCGTTGTATGGCTAAGGGTATGGTTGATCCTCCTTGGTTAGTGCCCTGAAAGACTGGGACGAGGACTATTGTCAGACCCTTATGTATATTGCGATTTGTAGCACCTGACATCCTTGAGACCATAGTTCCCTTGTCTCTCTCTAGATCACGCATCATCTTTGCCAGATTAGATCTAACAGGTTGGGTTTTGTCACAACCGCAACAATCAGTTCCGCCATTCAAATCTATCAGGTCCACCATTCAGATCTATCAGATCTACCAATTAGATCTATTAGATCCACCATTCAGATCTAACAGTTTGGGTTCTGTAGCAATCGCAACAATCAGATTCACCATTCAGATCTAGCAGTAGGGGTTCGATCATTGCCACATTCCTACTCATGCTCTGCAATTGAGGGTTTTGCCGCCATATCTGACTATTTGTGTGGCTCCTATACCTGGGCGTGATTCTCGTAGGACATTGGGCAGAATTAACTTTTTTGGGAATCGGTTACTGCAGTATTCCTAAGCGAGGAGTAAAAATCCTTTCAGAGTAAAAAAAAAGAGTCTGAGACCCTCCTGGGACGCTTATAGGATACTTAGCCCATAAGAATCAGGTCGACAGGCTGAGCAAGGTGGTACCATTCACTTGTCAGCGTCAAAATTTCGGGTGGTCCCAAAAAAAATTTCACAGTAACGACAAGTGCACCGAATTTGTGCATGGTACAAACCAGAGCTCAAGCTATGACCAATGAGAAGATAGACACCCTTGAACAAAAGTTGGAGGCATTAACGAAGCAGATCCAGACCTTAAATGACACAATCATAAAGGGCAAGTCGGGGGAACAATAGGAGGCATATGATTTTTATGAAAACCTTGAGGGCGAGTCTAGTCATTCTCTTCACTTCTATGGAAACCAACAACAGTCCCAGCCTTAACCACCCAAGCTGGACATGTATAAATTTGATGGCTCTCATCTGGCCATATGGCTAGCACAAATGGAGTAATATTTCACATTGAATCACATCAAAGATGATGCGACTAAGCTATGTGTGGGAAGCTTGTACTTGGACCAAGAAAGATTGCAATGGTGGTAGTGGCATTAATGCTTCTATGCAAGGCCAATGACTTGGCAGATATTCTCAAAAGCCCTTTCTGACCGCTTTGACCATGAATCTAACTTTTTGGGTCATCTTACTAAGCTCCGAGAAATAGGCACAGTGCAAGAATATATTAAAGCCTTTGAAGCATTAGCCGTCCGCATAGGAGGTCTAGTAGATGAATTCTACTTGGAATGTTTTATCAGTGGTCTCAAAGATGCCATACAAGCCCACGTCCACCTGCAACACCCAGTCTCATGGCTGGCAGCTTGCAAGACAGCTCGTGAAGTAGAACGCGCGTTAGCGGCCCAGTCGACTCGTCCAAATTTCATGGCCAAGGGATGCCCCACCTAGGCTCCGAGCACTACCCAAACACTTAAGGTTCAAAAGGTGTCACCAGTGGAAATGGAGGAAAGAAGAAAGCAAGGATTGTGTTACTACTGTGATGAGAAATATTCCCCGGGGCATAAATGCAAGGAACCCAAATTCTTTCAAATTGATGCTATTGATCATAATTCATCTGAGGAAGCCCCACCATTTGAGGGACCAGAGGAGGAAGATGAGGACAACCAGCCAGATAATGAGCTCCTAGCTACACTTGAAGAACCAGTTATATCACTTCATGCTTTGGCAGGAATTTCTTCTCCCCAAACTCTCAAAATCAAAGGTTTTATTAAGCATCGCCCTGTAGTAGTCTTGATCGATAGTGGCAGTATGCATAACTTTATCCATCAAAGAGTTGCTGAAGCAATGCATTGTTTTATTAGAGCAGTCTCTAATTTCTAGGTCCAGATTGTTGATGGGGGGACAATGAAATGTGAAGGTCACTATGAAAATGTCAAACTTCAAATGGGGGATTATCACCTAAAGACCCACATGTTTGCCATCAACATGGGTGGGTGTGACATTGTCTTGGGTGCTAAATGGCTCTGCACACTCGACCCAATCACAATGGATTTCCAGGAGTTATATATGAGCTTTAGGCAGAATAACCACACACATACCCTCCGCAGACTCCAGGCAAGTGTTCCTTCTATCATTATCTCGCAGAGGATGGAAAAATTGTTAAAAAAGGTCCACCATGGAATTATAGCCCAATTTAATGCCATCCAGGCCTTCGAACCCACTTCTCTTCATATTCATCCTGAGATGCAACAAATCTTAAACAACCATCTGCAGGTCTTTGACAAGCCTCATGAGCTTCCACCCTCGAGAGGGGAACATGATCATAGCATTACTTTGGTCTCAGGGGCACAACCACCAAATGTGTGCTCATTTAGATATCCTTTCGCCTAAAAGAATGAAATTGAAAAAATCATCAAGGAACTCCTGGAAGCCGGTGCCATTCGTCCTAGCATTAGTCCTTATTCATCGCCCGTGGTCATGGTGCTTAAGAAAGATAGGGAATGGCGTATTTGTCCAGACTTCAGGGCCCTCAACAAGCTGACGGTCAAAGATAAATTTCCCATCCCGGTTATTGATGATTTGTTGGATGAACTAAATGGGGCTCAATTCTTTACTAAGCTCAACCTTCACTTGGGCTATCACCAAATTTGCATGAAAGAAGTAGACATTCCAAAGATTGCTTTCTGAACTCATGAAGGCCATTCAGGCTTTCATAAGACTTATGCTTGCACTCGACGTTCATTCTTTTGGACAGGCATGAAAAAGAACATTATTACTTTTGTAGCTGAGTGTGATGTGTGTTAGTGCCACAAAGGAGAAACAGTCAAATCCCCAGGCACATTACAACCATTGCCCATCCCTGTCTCAATTTGGATGGAGGTTTCTATGGATTTCATTATTGGTCTTTCGAGGTCAGGCAACAAGTCAGTCATCATGGTGGTTGTGAACATACTTTCTAAGTATGCTCATTTTTGCGCCTTACCCCACCCTTTTACACCAGCTTTGGTGGCTCAACCTTTCATGGACTAGATCTTCAAATTGCATGGCATGCCCACTTCCATTGTGTCTGATCGTGACCCGATCTTCATCAATAACTTTTGGCAGGTGTTAACACCCAGGTTGTTCCCTATGACTCCCAAGGGAATACGGCCGGGGTAACCACTAACCAATCTTTGGACTACAGCTTCTAGCCCAGCTGTAATCAGAGAGGGCTCTCTCTGTAATATTTGTCTCTGTTCTATGAATTTTTTAGGCTAGTTATGAGGTGAAGGTTTGTTTGTTTTGTGTTTGGTTGGGAGGATGATTTCTGATAGTTTTGAAATGTTCTCTGCAGGTAAATTAATCCATTGGGCAATGGAGTCTGTAGTTGTTGGTTTCTTGAGATCGTGTCTTAGTGCAGCTGGAATTACAGGGCCTTTATATATTTCATGAAACAAACTGTAAATTGTGATAATGAAATGTGAACCAGTGAAGAGCAGTTAAGAATTCTTCACTAAGCTGGGATGTGAGAAAGGGACCTATTCCTCAGGAGCAATACTTGAATTCCTAAAACAATAGATCACTGTGATGATATAGTGTGAAAGGTAGCAATTAAGAATTACACTTTCAT
>APFE030964155.1:44325-65098 GCA_000404065.3 Pinus taeda | reverse complement strand
GACCTCTTTCACATTAGTCAGCTTAAGTAAAGAAATCTTAATTGCTCTTTGCTAGTTGTTCTTCACCTCACTCTCACAATTTACAATTTGTTTCATAGAATACACACAGGCCCTGTAGTTACACCCACATCTAATCAAGATCTCAAGGGAACGACTGTCAAAGACCCCATTGCCCAATGGATTAGTTTCACTTGCAGACAGACTCTAAAAGATATCAGAAGCATCCCCCCAATCAAACACAAAAACAACCAAAAAATTCACTTCATAACTAGCCTAAAACCTTTGTCAAAAACAGTGACAAACCTTATAGAGAGAGCCCTCTCTAACTACAGCTGGGCTAGAAGCTGTAGCCCAAAGATTGGTTAGTGGTTACCCCGGCCGTATTCCCTAAGGAGTCATAGGGAACAACCTGGGTGTTAACACTACCACTAGGGAATCCTTTATCTCACAACACTTTTCTCCCAAGAGAATGGATGATGGAATCATGGGAAATATCTCTCATCTTCCTCATTGTCTATTAAATAGAGCAAACATTGGAAGGGGAACCACATGCACACACTCCATGTGTCAACATGCAACTTTTATTTCTTTATTTTAAGTTTAACTCAATTTAACAATTCTCTTAATATAATTCTTTCTTATTTGATTCCTTTTTACTTTTTGATAAATTTAATTATTTTTACTATTTTTATAGTTCTCTTAATTTAACTCTTTCCTACTTTATTATATTTTTTGTTATCTTTACTTATTTTTACTATTTTTATGTTATTTTATTTATATTTTATTTAGAACTCTAATATTGTTATTTACTATTTTATTTATTTATTATTATTATATTTTCTTCATTATTTATTTCTTTTTACTATTATTATATTTCTTTATTGTTTATCATTTATTTTCTTATATTTTTTTTTATATTATATTATTTATTTTTATTGTTATTAGGGGACATTACAAGAAGGACATTGACAACAATGAGGAAGGGTGAAGGTTTGGAGGTTAAGAATTGCAAAATTTGAAGGAAAAAAGTAGGCAGCCAAGTGGACCTTGTGGTGAACCCAAGTTCATTGTTGTACAAGCACTTGTAGCAGTGATAGGTGGAAACTCTCCTGCCTTAAGTTTACCATCATTGGAGCAAGACAGGAAGAAAATAGTGGGAAGAAGTGCCTAAGTAGCTGAGGAGCAACAATGGGAATGAAGCCTCAAAGTGTTGTGTCCTTGAAGGATTAAAGGAGCATATAGTGAGTGCACAGATCCTATGTGTTGGCTGTAAATGGACTTATGATCAGCTAGAGGGAAGATTGGAGAGCTGAGTTTAGTGACCCAAAGGACTAGGACCATTGGTAAAGGCAGTGCGGCAGAACGAGAGCAAAGGACCCATAGTGTGTTCAGAGTATGACAAAGAAGCTGTGATTGTCAAATACATTAGCTAGACTTCTAGTGTATATTGTTCTTGTATTCTTGTCCTAGTGGATGTATGAGGGCCATTATCCCTAGTACGAGAGTCCTAGATTGTTGTATTATCAGTTGATTAATATAACAAAGTTAGGTTATTGAAATTATAAAAATTTGTCTATATTTGTGCACTAGTAGATTTATTGTTATATATTGTTCTGCTGTGCAAATTAGTTTATTGTGATACTTGGATTGGTAGTCTCAGTGATTGTAAGATTCTAACTTAGACTCTAGCGTCATGGAAAAACAAAATTGCATGGTAATTTAAATTTTATTATATATATTAAGTTTTATAACTTTTATAAATAATATTAATTAAAATTAAAACATGTATTAAAAATTTAAAAAATTAACTAAAAATAAAATAATTATTCTTATATAAAATTTTAAACCAATACCCTAAAAATATTAAATTTATAATAATAATTTAAATCAAAATCCTTAAAACTATAATATTCAATCATTCATAGAAATATGATGATATCCCATCAATATTAAAATATGAAAATATCCCATTAATATTAAAATACCTTATGCAAATATTAACCACAAAGTGTGATAATATAATAACTATTAAATTATTATGTGGTAAGAAAATTATAAATGGAGCTCTATGGGCCTGCTCTGTGGTGATAATCGCTGTTGTCTGAGTGTTGTGTCATTGTTGCCTTTGGATTTTTGTTTGTTGGGTTGTTTGTGTAGTAGTAAGACTTGGGATTTCTCTCACTGTGGGTACAAAATCCACTAGCCCCATCCTACGTGGTGTGTCCTTGCTCTAAATGCATTTAGATTGTTGTTGATTGGTTTTTCTTTGCTCATGGACAACCTTTAATGGATATCAAGTAGGTGTTGTGTTTTCTATGTGGTTAAATGCATGCACAATGAGTGCCTGAAACAAATTTATGAAGAAGGAAGAATCAATTCCTTCTTTGGACCTAGGTTTTTCCTCCCCAACGAAAAATAATGTGACACTTTTGAAGGAAAAAGGGTTATTGGGAAATTTTACTGGCACATGACCAAGTTATGAAGTTGTTGAAGATTGGGTTTTTGATAACTGGGAAAATCATGAAACCAAGGGAATTTCTTATTATGGAAATGGGTATTAGGAATTTGTTTTGAGAACCAGGAAGACAAAGAATAAATCTATACGTTGGGTCCTTAGTTCATGGGTACCAGAGACTTCCTTCTCACTTATTGGTATTTGGATGTTAATCCCATGATGGATATTTTTTCTACACCCTTGGTTATCAAACTTTCATTTCTACATCTACTTTGCTTGGGTGACAACATTTATAAGGTTACATGAGATAAAATAGGCCGATTTATTACCAGTGACATGGAAAATGGGATCAATTTTCTGCGTGCTAGAATTTGTGTTGAAATGGATTTACCAAAAGGCATTCCTAAAGTAATTTAGCTAGATCTTGATGTTTGATCTCACCTCCAGGATTTGGATTACAAACATGTTCCTTTCAAGTGTAGTATGCGTCATGAGTATGGACACTGTTATGCTCCTATACCAATAGGTGTCATATTTCATGATTGACTTGATGAGCTCTCTAATATGTTCATACATTTTCTTGTTGTAAAGGTTTTCCATATTGTCAAAGCATCAAAAAATTTGAAAAATGTAAAGAGGGTATACCCTAAAAGAAAAATCAAAGGGTAAAAAGAATAAAAATGGTCAAAAAATGAGAAAAAATGAACCCCAAACAAAAATAGACCAGGAAAGTGTGCAAGACTAAATGCCACTACTTTTTCATTTTCTGTAGTAAGCAATTGTATGCAACTTGTCAAACTTATGCCACAATTGATGAAGAGTCAAACAGTTTAAACTTGGTTCATTCACATTTGAATTTCATGCTTTAGAGATAGAGAATAAAATCTGACCAAACTTTTAATCTTGGCAGATAAAATAGATAGGTAGAATAAATAAAAAGGAGCTCAACAGTGTAATCTGAGCCCTTGGATGTAATAAGTGCAGACTTAGGTAGGCTTGCCATGTAAAGAAAAGAAGATTGATAAGGGTTTTCTAGTCTAAGTGTACCCAAATAAAGAAGAAAAAATGTCAGGCTTAAGTAGGTAGGCTAGGTAGATGGTGTTGCATAATGATACTTGTGACGGAATATGTTTCTAAATGTGTTAACTTTTACTTTTATCACAAGTGCAAGGCAGACATGATACTTGATGCAGTTTAAGCAAGACAAGGTTAATAACTAACTTCCATTCACAATTTTCCCCAAAGTTTTCACTAATTCCCCTGAAGTATTAAGGTCTTTGAAAATCAAAGGAGCTCAGAGCATTTCTATGACTTTTGGAGGGACTGGACCCTCGGTCTAATTATCTAAAAGCCTAAGTGATTAAAATCATCCATAAACCATTCATTCGATTTCATAAACTCATTTCCTTAAGTAAATTCCTACTTTACTGAGGAAAATACATAATGTCACCTGAAAACCCATTTTTCTCACTTCAGCCTAAGTTTTAATGTGAATTTTTAACATTTAACTTGGCGCTTTTCATTTCATAAGTCATATTAACTTTAACACAATATATAACTCCCAAATAAATTTTAACCCTTCCCGTAATATGTAAATATATTAAATCCCCAAAATTTTATATATATTCCCACCCCGGTTAAATATAACAATAAACGTTGTTAATAGGGATTAATAAGTTTATCAAAAATTTATTAATAACCTCCCCCGCGATCACCAGGTGGCTTTCCGCCATACCTCCGCCACGCGTCACGCTGCCAATATGCTCGCTCGCCCCCGGCCCAAAACCGCCCAGCCCCAAAAGCGGTGCGATGCAAACGGCTTACCACCTTCCACATAGCGATAAAACGTCACATCCCGATAACGTCATCCACCCGATAAAGCCAAAAAAGTCCCGCCAACCTGAATTTCGTTAAATAAAATGATAAAAATGTCATTTTCACTGTTATCTACTGCATCCCGTGCTCCCATGCAAATTAACAACCGAGTCACTGTTCCAGTTTCTCGACTACCACCTGACCAGAAAGACTACAGCAACGCGCTCCGCAGTCCATCATTCAACCTGCCATTGTACATTTTACCTCTTTAATCGAGGTATTTACCCAATTTACCCTGCAACCCTGTAATTTCGGGTTTTTACTGAGAATTCTACTTGAAAAGGCTAAAATTCAAAGTCTAATAACAGTCTGTGTTGCCATATAAAGCTTCCAAACCACTGTATTACCTGTTTTTCATAGAATTCCTCCCAATTCCATCTTTGAATCCACAAGAACCAAAGATGGAAACCCCTGTAGCCCTAAATGTTGTGCCCCTCAACGCTCGTCATAAAGACTTAGATTATCTACCTCTAGCCGACAAAGACTTTCAAAAAAAAGATTTATCAGATGATAAAAACCATCTTCAAGCCTTCTGCAATGTCAGGGATAGTTATCTGAATAAGTCTGATATTTATGGACTGTGGGAATCTAACATTCCCATGTATTTCCTCCCCTCAGTTCATGTTTTCCCAGACATAATTCATCAATGCTGTGCTAATTATGATCCTATCCATTTAGCAGTTATGTCCCCATTCCAAACTGTTCTTTTCCCCATAACTGCTAAATCCATCAATGAGATGATACAGATCCCACTCCACTCAGCCCCTTGCTCCTATTTCCATGGGGTGTTTACTTGAAAAAGAATCTCAGTTGTCCCAAGCAGAAATCAACCGCATTGCTCAGATCTTCATGCAACCAAAGCACCAGCCCAAAGGTCCACCTCCTTATCTGCAGACCTTCTTCACTGAAACTGGAAGACTTATTGTTGATATTATAGCCCTGATTTTGGGATTTAATATGAGTGAATTTGTTGATGACATTACCCTAGTATTACTATCAATCTTTACTCGAGGACAGCCCCCTGCTGTCAGATATGATTATGCCACCTTCATTGCCAACAAAATCCATGATCAATTCTTTAATTTGGATAGGGAAGGAGTGTTCAAATACACCTCTTTCATATACCATCTCATGTTGTACTAACAGTCAGATAACTTTCCTTTTCTTATCAAGAAACTAGACACCAAAGGAAATCGAAGGTCTGTAATCTTTTGGAGTTCAATCTTTCATGATACCTGTGAGTCCCCTTATACTTATAATGAGTTTCCCTTCCTAGAATATCTGGTGACATGAAGAAGATTCTCCAGCTCTCTAAACAATACAGGATAGGTGACTGGTACCTATACAAAAATCACAGAGAAATCAGGATGTATGGGTGTGAACTGTGCCCTTTCAAGTTACCCAAATATGTTCCCATGAGATTATTTGCACTAGATTATTTCAGACAGATCATAAAAGCAGATTTAGACCATTTTTGTAAGGTAAAAAAGAAGGCTCAATTAAGGATTAAGAACTAGCTAGGCCCTTTTGTCATTAACTCTAGAGATGCATGGCAAGAAGCTGAAAAGATTTTAGGAGACCACCTTAAATTTATAAAAAGTTTCAGGTGGGTGCCATATGACCCCAACAGTTTTATATGTGACAGAAGGACAAAGAACATGCTATCAGTCTATATACATCATAAGATCCTAGAAATTGAGTATTTTGTTAACATGGATGAATGGATAGAGGGAACCCTTGTAGAAGATGTTAGTGAGCAGGAAAACATGGAAAATGCTATAAGAGAACTTGAGAAAACCCTTGAATTGGATTCTTTTGGGCAGGTACCATTCAAATTATCAACAACGAGTGCATCCATTGCTGGAACTTCTCAACAGCCTCCACCAGAAGTCAACTTACCAGCAACAGGAACATCCAAAGGCAAGGAAATAGATATTACAGGGCAGCCCATAATGAATGATCAACCAGTAATTTCTAGTGAACTGGGTCAAGGGCATATTCCTCCAATTCAAATCAGTGTGGCAGAAAGTCCTATGTTACAAACTCCTCTAAATGATGAAAGGAACAAAAAGAGGGATAGGGAAACCACTACCCCTGCCAGTGGACCTACTGAACAACCTGGGGCCAAGAGACAAAGACTAAATCCTCTGTCAGAAGAGGAGATGATGGAAGAGACTATAGACAACCACAGAGAATAAAGAGCAGTGAGCCAACAAACTTTTCCATTGGGAGTAACATCCATTAGCTCATAGAGGCAAGAGATGGAAATACAACAAAATTCAGAAGTATCATCACGAAGACCTCCAGGAAAAGAAGCCTTAGATATCAAGAAAACATTCACAGAGATAAAAGCCAGATATGATCCTGTAAGAGTTCAAATTTATAATCAGTATTTGAAAATGGCCCTCACAAATCAGTAGAGATTAATGTCAGCTTATGACATTAAAGAGGGCAAAATGATAATGAGTTACTTTAAACCAAAGGTGCAACAACCCTAGTCAGCAACAGATTACATCAGAACAAATTTGGAGGTCTGAGCCAAAGATATTCATCATATGGACCAAATTGAACTTCACAAGCATACTGGGGAAATGGTCTATTCCACACTGGCTGACAAAGCAATGATGGCCCACAAACTACAAAATTCCTTAGACAATACATCTACTCAATTACATTTGGAAAAAGCTTCCCCCTTGGCCAAGGACAACAAAATAAAATCATTAGAAGAAATCATCATTGAATTGGGACATGATCCCAAAGATGTTAAAGGCATAAAGGCACTAACCAACAAGAAAGAAGAGGACATTGTTGCCATGAGTAAGCAGCTGAAGCTACCTCCTTCAAGGCATCCATAGACTACAGAAGTTACACAACAGAAATATGATGAAGAGATGATGGATCTCCTGTTGAAACTGAATCAAAGGTTGAATGAAATAGAACAGGCATTAGAAAAAGTACTGAAAGACAGGCAGTGAGAGTCGACCTCTCAACCTCTTGATGTAACCCTTGTAGTTTCAACAACAGTCTCTTCTACACTTGGGACAACATTGGCTTCAAACGTCCCAGCAGCCACAACGGAGGTAATTGCAGGTACATCAATAGCAGGGACAACACCAGGCAACAGTACAAATTTGAGCACTGAAGAACTGATAAAAGCAATGGAAGAAATGAAGATACAAGTGTCCGAATTGAAACTGGTAAAAGAGCAATTGGCTAGGGCAGAAAGAAATTATGACATTTCCAAAATAAGTGTTGTGGAAAAGACAAGGGAAATTAAAGCCTTAGAAAGTAAAGTAAAAACATTAGAACAAGAGCTCACTTTTGACAAGCCCCTGGCAAAGATCAAAAAAATCCTTTGGGCCAACATCATTCAATCCATAAATGATGTTTGGCCATCCATTACAATGATCTATGAGTAGATTGACTTAGTGAAAGCTGCACATGGAGAAATCCGAAAGACAAAATCTTTGTTAGGACAGATGCCTGAACAAGCCAACTGGCTTATACATTTTTTGAATAACAGGAATAAGAAACAACTGGAAGTACTTGGCATCCTAGAGGGAACAGACACTATTTTGGAAGTCAAAAGGGTAATAACTAAGAAAACTTTGATGCAGAATTTGGAAAAAAGATGTCAAGATATGTAGGTGGAAATCAATTCTTTCATGTAAAGGTTCACCGTTTTGTAGAATAAAGGGCTACCAAGTCCTTTGGTCGTTAATGACAGATTAATGAAGCATATTGATTATGTAGATAAATTAAATAAGTATGCTAGAGATCAAGCTAGCTCATCAACAAGTGCTTCAGGAATAAAAGCACTCCCCATAGGCCGAGTTCTCTATGACAACTTAGAGAACTTATTTTATATGAGGATGAGGTAAAACACCGGTTCCACCTCCAGCCTAACTTTCAAATATACAGAAACTGATGAAACTCTGAGGAAGCTTCAGAAACATAGATTGCCAAAGAAAAAATGGTGGGAAGATATGTTGGAAATTTTGTAAATTTACTCTTGGTAAAATGTAAATTTACCATAGTAGGATGAACAAAGATGAAGAGGGGTCAAAAAGGTCGAAGTGTATTAGAACAGGTAAAGAGTATCAGTCAAAACAAGCCAGCCAGCACAGAGTTACTAGAGAAGAAAAAAACAAGCCAAATAATAGGGCATGCCTCCAACACACCCAGCAAGAAAAGGAACATCACAACAACAATTTCTGTTTTTCCTATCTTCGAGACTAGTTGTCTCTATTTTAGTGTAAAATAGGATTAGTAATCACTAGAATATATCTCATGCTATTATGAGATATTTGCTGTAAATAATTTTATAAATACCCCCTCAGTTGGAGTATTGAGGGTGGATTCTTAGACATTGTTGTACTATTGATTTTTTGGAATAAAGTGTTGTTGGACTCAACTTTTGCATGGCTTGCTGGACGAAGAATTAATGCAAGGGGCTTTTCTCAGAATTCTTGAATCAAACACTGGATCAATAAGTTCTTTATACCTTGTGTTTTAAAGTTTTCCTTGTTTCTAATATCATCTATGTTTCACATCTGAATGATAAACGAAAAAGAGTAACTCTGAATATGCTTAATTGCATTCTGTTTTTAATCGTTATTATTCTCTATGTTTTCTTCTGAATTAGTATAAACAATGAATTCTTAATTGCTTCTGTTTTCTAGTTCTTTCATTTTAATCATTTAGTAAAGAATTCTTAATTGCTCTTTATTGATGGTTAGTCACGTTCTGCTCTCTTAAGTATGTTGAAGGATTCTTAACTGCCCTTCACCATCTTAAAACCATTCTATTTATTCCAAGTCTGTATTTGTTCCCTGTTTGATTATCTCTCTCTGTAAAACCATCGTTTGTTAAGAAACCAAGTCCAGTTAAGCCATCTTCTTTGACTCCATTAGCCCAATGACCTAAACTAGTCAATCCTACCCTCTGCTATTGAATCTCACCACCCAAACTCAAACAAAACTCCTAAACTTCATAACTAGCCTAATATATTTCAAAACAAATCTAAAACTTAAAGAGAGAGCCCTCTCTGGATACATATTGGCTAGATTTTGTATCTAAAAGATTGGTTTGTGGTTACCTTGGACCCCTTTCCCCTTCTTACAACTTCAGGGAAAATCTGAGTGATAACATAGTGGTGACTCCACTGGGGATATGAACAAAATATTTGTTACTATTGTTTACTTTATAAGCTACAGACAGAGCCTGAAGTTAGCCAGGTAGCCTTTGAAATGCCCTTTTTTTGCAATTGCAGAAGTAAATGAATGCTACTTCAGTCTATCTCAGGTCTAGTTTATAGATTGGACAGTTGGTTCCAATACTTGATCAGTCCTTTTGTTAAATAAGTCTTTAAGAAAGTGTGAAACCCATATCTAAAACCTCTTAAAGAAACTATTGAAGTTGTATTGTCAACCCATTTACAGAAAAAACCAAAAATATACCTAGAAACCTGGCGTCAAAAAGGATTCATTATACCAAATCCAATCCTGATCCAAACCCACCACATGTGTTTGAAAATCCTAATCTGATTCCCATGATTCTTAGGAGACAAGAGAGCCAAGAAAGTTATGCTAGTTCTCGGCCTCTATATAGATCAAGATCCTGTCCTGTTAAGTTTATTTACCTTGAGGATGAACCTTTTGACGAGTGGTTTGAAACCTCTTTATTTGTAACCTTTTCTGAATCAGGGTTAGACCACACAGTTCATGATCCAGTATTTATTGAAAACTTGCAACTTAAAGTTGTAACTTCACATGTTGATAGACATTTGCAGAACTCCATCCAATTTGAACTTACCTATGAAAGAACACCAAACATTTCTGTAATCACTACTACCTCTCCAAGTTCATCATCAACACCTTAGACTTCACAACCTCAAGCCACCCCTTCCACCCCTCCATCTACTACTCACATTCCCATTATTATTCCTACTACACCAGTTGTCACATCTATTCCTACAACCATGGAAAACCGATACACTCCTCTGCACTTACCTGCCAATCCAGGGGTCATGCCCCAAGATTATCAAGGTAAAATCACTCCTTTTGATGGCACATGCACATACATAGCTCAAGAACATACTCAAAAAATGATAGATTACTTTGAAATCTATGAGGTTGATGCTGATGATGTTAGAATGAGAGTATTTGTTCAAAGTTTGACTGGAGATGTTAGAACATGGTTTAGATCCCTCCTTGCAAATATTATCAATGACCTACAAGCTCTTTACCAGACATTCTTGAATAGATGGGAAAAGAAAAAAGATCCTCTCCACATTTTATCAGAATATGAAAGCCTGGAAAGAGGTACACAAGAAATAGTGCAAGACTATTGCACTAGGTTTAATAATGTTTACAGTGCTATCCCGCAAAATCTTAGACCTCCTCCAGATTTGGCATTAGTAAATTCCCTGATGGATTTGATTCTGATATGGCATACAACCTTAGGGAAATAGATCCTCAGACCTTAGAAGAAATGCAAAGTATAGCTGTTAGTGTTGAAGCCAACCTGATATCTAAACGAGCTAGAGCCAGAGCTGAAAGGAGGATACCTCTGAAAGAAGAACCTTTGGCCTTTGAACAGAAATTAGATGCTATTATCAAAAGAATGGATAGGATTGGGGATAGAGTAGAAACAATTGAGAGGAAATCCCCTTGGGATGGTCAACCAAGTAATACTGGGAGAAATCTAAATTTTAGGAAAAACCAAAACCCAAATACTGGAAAGACTGGATCTGACCAAAATATTAGGCCCCCATTCTAGGAAAATTATGCTGAAGCCTCAACTTTTGATGAACCAACAGAAGACCTTGAAATCAATTTAATGGGACTAAACAATGAACAACAAGTTTTCTTGACCCAAGAGGATCAAGAAGCTCACATGCTTAAACAATTCCAAACTCAGTCAGGTGAATCATTTGACTTTAGGGAGGGATATGATACAACAATTTATGAAGTCCATAAACAATATAACCTGAGGAGCAGAAGGATTAATGTTCTTGAAACCAACAGAAAGAAAGTTATAAAGCAACCTGACAAAGGTAATATAAATAACCCCATACATATTCTTTCTAGAACTAATCCTAATCCAAATAACCCAATTATTGAAGATGTATCTGATAATCAACCATATAATAGACAATCTTCCACTTCTATTCCTCCCAAAGGAAATGTGGAAGAACCTCCAGAAATTGATTTGGAAACAACTTCAACTCATAACCCCACTCCTGAAAAGGAGAAAAACATACGAAACACAACAGAAAAGAGAATCCAACTGTCTGAAATGCAAGAACTCAAACTGAGAAACCTTTTAATCTTGAGGCTGAAGTTGGAAAATTAAAAATAGTTGTTCCTTTGTCTGAACTAGATAAACATGATGTCTACAGAAGCCAAATCAATAAATCACTCAAAATTTCTGTGAATGAAGATTCAGTAAATGTTTTTGATGACCAACCTGAATTGATTTTTGGCCCTGAAGTAAATGGAAAATCAATAGATGGAGGAGTCCCCCCTTTCTATGTAAGTTTGAACATTCATGATAAAATACTTCATAATTCTATGCTTGATTCTGGTGCTTCTCATAATTTAATGCCTAAATCTATAATGGAGAAACTAGACCTAGACATCACCAGGGCATATAAAGACCTCTTCTCTTTTGATTCAAGTCAGGTCAGATGTTTAGGTTTAATCAAAGACTTATGTGTATCACTTGTTCAATACCCTGCCAAAACCATTTTAATGGACATAGTAGTAGCTGATATTCCACCAAAGTATGGCATGCTATTATCCAGATCTTGGGGTGCAAAGCTCCAAGGATTTCTGCAATTAGACATGTCTTATGTTACTATTTCAGTGTTTGGTCAACCCAAGAAACTATATAGAGAAACTTTAATGAAATATGTGGTAAGTAGCCAAGAGAAACCTCAAAATCTCCCTATCTACTCATTACATTCAGATATGGATTCTTTCATTCTCTATAATGCTGAAATTGATCCTTCAAATGAATTAAACATTCTGACAGAGGAACCAGAAAAATTTACAAATAAAAAGCCTAATGTTCAAATCCAGGAAATTTATGAAAACAATGATACATTAGATACTCAAGAGAAACCAGAAGAAACTAAAAAACCAGATCTCCCTACTAAACAGATTCCCGAGACTCCTAATACCTATTATGAACATGAGATTCTTTGGTATTTAGAATTTGATGGCTCGGTTAACAAATTAGGAGCAAGAGCAAGAATTTGGGTGCACAATCTCGAAAATGATCATGCTGAAGGCCATGTCTACAGATTAAAATTTAGATGCACCAATAATATGGCAGAATATGAAGCTTTATTGCTAGGTCTTAAACTTTTTAAGAAATTAGGGGCAATTAGGGTATCTGTCCTTGGCGATTCTGATTTAATCATTCAACAGATCAATGAGAAATTTCTAACAAAATGATCCCAAATTGAGATATTATAGGGGAACAGTGATAGAGATTCTCAATACACTTTTAGAAACTCAGCTTACTAAAATTCCAAGAAAGCATAACTTACATGCTCATAGTCTGGCAACATTTGCCAGCACATGTAAATTGCCATTTGAACCAAATCAGCAGTTCACAGCTGAAATTAGACACAGACCAGCCATACCTGACAATGTAAAGAACTAACAAGTGTTTGATAATGATAAGTAGATTAACAATTTCTTAACCCTAGAGATAATTTTCCAGTATTAACATAGATGTAGATACAGTGAGTGAGTTTGATCAACAAACAAGATTGAAACATACATTTAAGCAGAAAGTGCAACTGAAATGCTTCACCCAACAAAATTTACCAATAATGAAATGCAGGATCTTAAAGAAATATATATTGATGAGATTATTGAAGGAGAATCTGAAGTCATCAATTTAAAGGATAATCATTTGCCTAAAAGATTAACTCCTTTGGAGGATCTCTTTGATTTTTAATGATATTCCAAAGAAACCCAAAATGGAACCCTTAAAAGAAGATCTTGAAGACCATAACTTGGGAACTGAAGAAAGACCGAAAATGGTGAAATTATCTAAATCCTTGCCTCCTGATAAAAAACTCAAATATTTTGAATTAATGAAGGAATTCCAGGATGTTTTTTCTTGTAGTTATGAAGACGTGAAATCATATGATACTTCTATAATTCAACATAGAATACCCTTGAAGGAAGATCAAAAACCATTCAAACAAAAGCTTTGAAGAATTAACGCTGTTCTGCTTCCTTTAATTGAAAAAGAAATCAAACGAATGTATGAAGTAGGGATAATTGCTCCTATCAGGTTTTCAGAGTGGGTGTCTAATTTAGTACTTATTAGGAAGAAAACTGGAGAAATCAGACTGTGTGTTGATTTAAGAAAGGTCTCTTTAAAAGACAATTACGCTTTACCTAAGATGGATCATATATTACAAAGGGTAGTAGGTGATTCTAGAATTTCACTTCTAGATGGTTTCTCAGGCTATAACCAGATTTTGGTTCACCTTGATGACCAGGAAAAGACTACTTTTACAACACCATGGGGTACCTTTAAATATGTCAAAATGCCATTTGGAATTAAGGATGCAGGGGCAACCTTCCAAAGAGCAATGGATATAGCATTTGTAAAAGAAATTCATGATTTCTTGGTTATATATCTATATGACTTGACTATATTTTCTAAATCAGATCAGAAACATTTGGATCATCTAAAACAAGTATTTTTGAAATGTAGAAAATATGGAATTTCTCTAAATCCTAAAAAGTCATTGTTTGGTCTAGAAGAAGGAAAACTCCTGGGCCATATCATCTCCAAAGATGGAATTAGAATTGATCCTGCTAGAATAGAAGCTATTCTGCAAATACCCCACCCTAGAAATGTCAAAGAACTTCAAGCTTTCCTAGGAAAGATTAAATTTCTAAGAAGATTTATATCAAACTTAGCTGAATTGATTAGACTGCTCAATAATATGTTAAGAAAGGATTCAAAGATTGAATGGACAGTTGAAGCCAAACAAGATTTTGAAGAAATTAAAATGGTTCTGAATAAAACACCGGTCCTAACAAGTCCAAAGTTTGATAGAGACTTCATAATATTTTTCTTTGCATCAGAACACACCATAACATATGTTTTACTACAAAAGGATGATCAAGGATGTGAAAAACCCATAACATTTTTTAGTAAAGCACTTAGGGATGCACCTCTAAAATACAAAATCATGAAAAGCAAGCCTTTTCACTTGTAAAAGCTATTAAAGGTTTTAGAGTCTATATATTGTACTCCCATGTAATAGCCTATGTACCAAATGTTGTTGTCAAAGACATCTTGATCCAAAAAGGAATTGAGGGCAAGAGAAGTAAATGAATAGCTACTATATTGGAGTATGATATTGAAATCAAACCCACAAAGCTTATAAAAGGATAGGGTTTGTCAAAGCTTATGGCTGAAACAAATTGTCAAGCTCTGGATATTAATGAACTGGATAATGAATAGGAGATGACGACTCCACAAATCAGCCAGGACTTTTTAGATTCACATTGGTATACTGATATAATATATGTACTTTTAAACCTGCAGGCTCCTCCAGGGTTATACAGAACAAAGAAAATGCTTTTAAAGATGAAAGCTTTAAAATTTTGTATTTTAGATAATGCTTTATTTTGGAAAAATCGTGAAGGTATTCTATTGAATTGTTTAATAAAAGAGGACGCTGATAAGGTTCTCAAGGAATTTGATGCGGGGGGTTGTGGTGGACACCTTTACTGGAAATCAACTGCAGACAAAATCCTAAGGGCTAGATTTTATTGGCCAACCTTGTTTGCTGATGTAAAGAAATTTGTCACTGCTTGCCACAAATGTCAAATTTTTGAAGGCAAGCGGAAACTGCTACCCTTATCCCTAAGACCAATTTCCATTGAAAAGCCCTTTCAACAATGGGGTCTGGACTTCATTGGAGAAATCCACCCTTCCTCTTCTGGCCAACATAAATGGAGTCTAACTACCACAGAATATTTCACCAAATGGATAGAAGCCATTCCTTCTAGACAAGCCAATGACACAGTAATTATAGGATTCTTAAAAACCGACATATTGTCTAGATTTGACTGTCCTGAAAAGATCATAACTGATAATGTTGCTACCTTTAAATCCAAAAAAAGATAAATTTTTGTCACAAATACCATATCACTTTAGGCCATTCCATAGCCTATTACCCTCAAGGTAATGGTCTAGCTGAGTCCTCCAATAAGAGCCTAATTAATATTATTAAAAAATTATTGGAAGAGAATAAGTAAAATTGGCACAAGAAACTTACTAATGCACTATGGGCAGACAGACTCACTACAAAGAAATCTATTGGAACTAGTCTATGGTATGGAGGCTACATTTCCTTCATCCTTAGGAGTTCCTATAATGAAACTACTTCAGGAAGCTCAAGTGGAGCCTAATAATATTCAGAGGAGAATTAATCAGACCATCCATCTGTAGCAGACCAGAGAAGAAGTGTATCAAAGATCCCAAGTATTACAAGAGAAACTTAAGAAATTTTTTGATAAGAGAACCAAGGCAGAAGATTTCTACCTTGGAGACAAAGTTTTAAGATGGGATTCTAGGAGAGAAGAAAAAGGAAAACATGGGAAGTTTGACTTCCTATGGAAAAGACCTTTTATTATCCAGGCCTTGCAAGGGAACAATACTTATTATCTGAAGACCCTGGATGGTACAGGAACAGAGGAAGGGCTAGTTAATGGTCGGATGCTGAAACATTACTTTGATCCAACTTTATGATGTATTTTGATTCTAACATGTACATACTATATCCTTGGTACTGTCACAACTTGGATTGGATGGTAACTTACTGGAGTTGAAGCCCAAAGAGAAGGCCCTAAGCTTCACAAGTGTTACTATCATACATACAATAAAGCAACTAGCAGAAGAAGAATTCAGATCACAGTCAAACTCATTCAGAAGGCCATCTAACCTACTGTTCTTGACTTTCCACCAGGAAAAGCCATCCCCAAGTGGAGCTAGTGTTATGCTCCTATACCAATAGGTGTCATATTTCATGATTGACTTGATGAGATCTGTAATATGTTCATACATTTTCTTGTTGTAAAGGTTTTTCATATTGTCAAAAAATAAAAAAATGTAAAAAATGTAAAGAGGGTATACCCTAAAAGAAAAATCAAAGGTTAAAAAGAATAAAAATGGTCAAAAAATGAGAGGAAATGAACCCCAAACAAAAATAGACTAGGAAAATGTGCAAGACTAAATGCCACTACTTTTTCATTTTCTGTAATAAGCAATTGTGTGCAACTTGTCAAACTTATGCCACAATTCATGAAAAGTCAAATAGTTTAAACTTGGTTCATTCACATTTGAATTTCATGCTTTAGAGATAGAGAATAAAATCTGACCAAACTATTTAATCTTGGCAGATAAAATAGATAAGTAGAGTAAATAAAAAGGAGCTCAACAGTGTAATTTGAGCCCTTGGATGTAATAAGTGCAGACTTATGTAGGCTTGCCATGTAAAGAAAAGAAGATTGATAAGGGTTTTCCAGTCTAAGTGCACCCAAATAAAGAAGAAAAAATGTCAGGCTTAAGTAGGTAGGGTAGGTAGATAGTGTTGCAGAATGATACTTGTGATGGAACATGTTTCTAAATGTGTTAACTTTCACTTTTATCACAAGTGCAAGGCAGATATGATACTTGATGTAGTTTAAGTAAGACAAGTTTAATAACTAACTTCCATTCACAATTTTCTCCAAAGTTTTCACTAATTCCCCTGAAGTATTAAGGTCTTTGAAAATCAAAGGGGCTCAGAGCATTTCTCTGAATTTTGGAGGGATTGGACCCTTGGTCTAATGATATAAAAGCCTAAGTTCTTAAAATCATCCATAAACCATTCAATCGATTTCATAAACTCATTTCCTTAAGTAAATTCCTACTTTACTTAGGAAAATACATAATGTCATGTGAAAACCCATTTTTCTCACTTCAGCCTAAGTTTTAATGTGCATTTTTAACATTTAACTTGACGCTTTTCATTTCATTAGTCATGTTAACTTTAACACATAATATATAACTCCCAAATAAATTTCAACCCTTCCCGTAATATGTAAATATATTAAATTCCCAAATTTTTATATATATTCCAGCCCCGGTTAAATATAACGATAAAACGTTGTTAATAGGGATTAATAAGTTTATAAAATTTTTATTAATAACCTCTCCCCTCCACAAAACACGGGATTAATTAACCATTTGGGTTAATTAATAACCATCCTCCAACCAATCAAAATGCCCCTCGTACGATTAAAACATTGTTTTATCGTGCCGGGCCCGCTGCATTAAACCCCCACCATATCCAACACTCGTCAGCCATCCGATCATCTCCTTTTCATCCAATGGTTGACAACGATATCGTGACCCCCCCGGTGACCGCGCTTTAACTTGCGATCACTAGGCAGATTTTCGCCGTACCTCCGCCACGCGTCACACTGCCAATATGCTCACTCGCCCCCGGCCCAAACCGCCCAGCCCCAAAAGAGGTGCGATGCAAACTGCTTACCACCTTCCACATAGCAATAAAACGTCACATCCCGATAACGTCATCCACCTGATAAAGTCAAAAAAGTCCCACCAACCTGAATTTCGTTAAATAAAACGATAAAATGTCATTTTCACTGTAATCTACTGCGTCCTGTGCTCCCATGCAAATTAACGACCGAGTCCACTGTTCTAGTTTCTCGACTGCCACCTGACGAGAAAGACTACAACAATGCATTCCGCAGTGCATCATTCAACCTGCCATTGTACATTTTACCTCTTTAATCCAGGTATTTACCAAATTTACCCTGCAACCCTGTAATTTTTGGTTTTTACTGAGAATTCTACCTGAAAAGGCTAAAATTCAAAGTCTAATAGTAATCTGTGTTGCCATACAAAGATTCCAACCCACTGTCTTGCCAGTTTTTCATATAATTCCTCCCAATTCCATCTTTGAATCCACAAGAACCAAAGATGGAAACCCCTGTAGCCCTGAATGTCGCGCCCCTCAATGCTCCTCATAAAGACTTAGATTATCTACCTCTAGCCAACAAAGAATTTCAAATAAAAGATTTATTAGATGATAAAAACCATCTTCAGGCCTTCTGCAAAGTCAGGGACAGTTATCTGAATAAGTCTGATATTTATGGACTATGGGAATCTAACCTTCCCATGTATTTCCTCCCCTCAGTTCATGTTTTCCCAGACATAATTCATCAGTGTTGTGCTAATTATGATCCTATCCATTTAGCAGTTATGTCCCCATTCCAAACTGTTATTTTCCCCATAAATGCTAAATCCATCAATGAGATGATACAGTTCCACTCCACTCAACCCGTTGATCCTATTTCCATGGAGTGTTTACTTGAAAAAGAATCTCAGTTGTCCAAGAAGAAATCAACCGCATTGCTCATATCTTCATGAAACCAAAGCACCAGCCCAAAGGTCCACCTCCTTATCTGCAGACCTCCTTCACTGAAACTGGAAGACTTATTGTTGATATGATAGCCCTAATTCTGGGATTTAATACGAGTGAATTTGTTGATAACATTACCCTAGTATTACTATCAATATTTACTCCAGGACAACCCCCTGCTGTCAGATATGATTATGCCACCTTCCTTGCCAAAAAAATCCATGATCAATTCCTGAATTTGGATAGGGAATGAGTGTTCAAATACACCTCTTTCATATACCATCTCATGTTGTACTAACAGTCAGATAACTTTCCTTTTCTTATCAAGAAACTAGACACCAAAGGAAATCGAAGGTCTGTAATCTTCTGGAGTTCAATATTTCATGATACCTGTGAGTCCCCTTATACTTATAATGAGTTCATTGACTTATTTGTATATCCAACAACCTCTCTTTTGATAGGAGTTTTCCCTCCTATAATCTCTAGTGACATGAAGAAGATTCTCCAGCTCTCTAAACAGTACAGGATAGGTGACTGGTACCTATACAAAAATCACAGAGAAATCATGATGTATGGGTGTGAACTGTGCCCTTTCAAGTTACCCAAGTATGTTCCCATGATATTATTTGCACTAGAGTATTTCAGACAGATCATAAAAGCAGATTTAGACCATTTTTGTAATGTAAAAAAGAAGGCTCAGTTAAGGATTAAGAACTAGCTAGGCCCTTTTGTCATCAACTCTAGAGATGCATGGTAAGAAGCTAAAAAGATTTTAGGAGACCACCTTAAATTTAAAAAGAGTTTCAGGTGGGTGCCATATGACCCCAACAGTTTTATATGTGACAGAAGGACAAAGAACAGGCTATCAGTCTATATACATCATAGGATCCTAGAAATTGAGCAGTTTGTTGACTTGGATGAATGGATAGAGGGAACCCTTATAGAAGATGTTAGTGAGCAGGAAAACATGGAAAATGATATAAGAGAACTTGAGGAAACCCTTGACTTGGATTCTTTTGGGAAGGTACCATTCAAATTATCAACAACGAGTGCATCCATTGCTGGAACTTCTCAACAGCCTCCACCAGAAGTCAACATACTAGCAACAAGAACATCTAAAGGCAACCAAATAGATAGTACAGAGCAACCCATAATGACTGATCAACCAATAATTTCTAGTGAACAGGGTTAAGGGCTGATTCCTCCAATTCAAATCAGTGTGGCAGAAAGTCCTATGTTACAAACTCCTCTAAATGAGTAAAGGAACAAAAAGAGGGACAGGGAAACCACTACCTCTGCCAGTGGACCTACTGAATAGCCTGGGGCCAAGAGACAAAGACTAAATCCTCTGTCAGAAGAGGAGATGATGGAAGAGACTATAGAAAACCACATAGAAGAAAGAGCAGTGAGTCAACAAACTTTTCCATTGGGAGAAACATCCATTAGCTCATAGAGGCAACAGCTGGCAAGACAACAAAGTTCAGAAGTATAATCACGAAGACCTCCAGGAAAATAAGCCTTGGATATCAAGAAAACATTCACAGAAATAAAAGCCAGAAATGATCCTGTAAGAATTCAAATTTATAATCAGTATTTGAAAATGGCCCCCACAAACCAGCAGAGACTAATGTCAACTTATGACATTAAAGAGGGAAAAATGATAATGAGTTACTTCAAACCAAAGGTGCAACAACCCCAGTCAACAACAGATTACATCATAAAAAATTTGGAGGTCTTATCCAAGGATATTCATCTTATGGACCAAATTGAACTTCACAAGCAGACTGGGGAAATGGTCTATTCCACACTCGCTGACAAAGCAATGATGGCCCACAAACTACAAAATTCCTTGGACAATACATCTGCTCAATAATATTTGGAGAAAGGTTCCTGTTATAGAAATTTTTGGGCACTTCAACCCCAATCAAAAATGTCCATAAACTGAGGGCTCTTAAGTCCCTAAAAGG
>APFE030964155.1:27438-43811 GCA_000404065.3 Pinus taeda | reverse complement strand
CCAGAGGCTGGAATTTTGTAATCTATAGAGAAGTGTTGTTAGTATTCTTGTGTACATTCACAGTGTTGGGTGATTTTGGTTTGCTTGAGGTGAAAGAAGGGCTTCTTAGCTGGAGGATGATGCTGGGTCAGAGCTGCTCATGGTTGTAATCCTCTTGCTACTTTTATCTGAATAAAGCTATTCTTGTTTCGTTCCATATCCTGGTGTACTTGTTTATATATGCTTGTATATGGTTAATGTACATCTGATCCTACATTATTTATGAATTTAGATCCTTGTTTCTTACATAGTAGTATGTTGTTGTGATTCTACAGGTCATTTTGAAGCTGAGCAGACAAAGAGCAAGCAGCGAAACTCTATCAAGAAGGAGAGGGAATCGAGCGCAAGACTCAGGTTGGCCCTCTTGGTTCTCCTTTCATTTATTTTCATAAAAGGAATCAATAGTAGACTTTGATTGTTTGTTTCTAAGATAGCCACACATCTTAGTAGGAATAGTAGCATCTGTGTGGACACTATTCCCGTATAACACTTCCTCCTTGGCCAAGGACAACATAATAAAATAATTAGAAGAAATCATCATTTAATTGGGACATGATCCCAAAGATGCTAAATGCATAAAGGCACTAATCAAAAAGAAAGAAGAGGACATTGCTGCCCTGAGTAAGCAGCTGAAGCTACCTCCTCCAAGGCATCCACAGACTACAGAAGTTACACAACAGAAATATGATGAAGAGATGATGGATCTCCTGTTGAAACTGAATGAAAAGTTGAATGAAACAGAACAGGCATTAGAAAAAGAACTAAAGGATAAGCATGGAGAGTCGACCTCTCAACCTCCTGAGGTAATCCCCATAGTTTCAACAACAATACCTTCTACACTTGGGATATCATTGGCTCCAAACGTCCCAACATCCACAACAGAGGTAATTATAGGTACATCAACAACAAGGACAACACCAGGCAGTAGTACAAATTTGAGCACTGAAGTACTGATAAAAGCAATAGAGGAAATTGTTAGCGCTCAAATCTACCTTAGGCTTAAATAAGGTAAAACTCAAGGCTACATCAAACCACGCTCAGCCTTGTAGCTATCCCTACGAGGACATGATAGGGCTCTCTCCGGGTCAATCTCGGCAAAAGGTAATCAATAAGGCTCGAGATGACTAAATTGGTAATTAATTTTAGGCTAGGTATGAAGTATAAGGAGTTTGAAATTGATTTTTTGGAGTTTTGTTGAATCTAAGGGAAAGGCAATTTTGGGTGCGGGGATGAGACACAGTTTTTGCAGAGGTCTACTTGGGGCAAGGTAGGTGATTGTCTTGATGCTTTTAAATAGAATGAATGGCTAGATCTGACTGGTGAGAAGTTAAGGAGAGCAAGAAACTTTCAAGAATTCTCCATAAACAGATGAAAACATGGAAAATCAAACAAACTTAAAGGCAGAGCATAACAAATTATGGATTCTACCTTAACACTTCATTTGTTCAATTACAGAAGATAAGAGAAGGAAAATGATACACATAAAAAACTTACAAATACTGAAAGAAGCACACCATCAACACATAAAGCCACATGAATTCCAAACAGTGCTGCAAAACCTTGGTCTTTCCTTTGCCAAAAATGCAGATAAAATATGTACAATAGAGTGTCAAGCTTTTCCCAAGAGTCCAACCCTGAAAATGACTTATAAAATACATAATATAGGTAAGCCAACCCACTCCCTTGCCTCTAGGGGTCGATCTCATCATCCTAGGAGCTGTTTCAACCAACTCTAAACAAAGCACTGCAATCTAGGCAGTCAAAACAACTTGCCTCAATAAGGTAGGAAACCAATTCATTCATTAAATTTTCACTCTTTAGTGAATGAATCTTCTAGAACAAGTAACTAAGTGTCAAAATTACATCAAGAAGAGTAAAAAATTACATCACAAATCAAAACTGGTCAAACTAGCTGCATTCCTGAGTTGAAAGATGAAAAATTGGCCAAAAAGCCCTATGCGCCGCACGCGTTTCAACCTGATTTTGGGGCACTTCCTGACATCCAAATCAAGCTCACAATAGCGGGTTGGATAGCACTAGATGTCTGCTATCTAGCCCAAGTATAATTTTTCAATTTGGAGCTCATTTGCCCCCTCAAAGTGTCATTCTCCCGGAAGTACTTCCTGCTGGTGCAAAAGGTGGCAAAAATGTGATTTTCATGGTGTTTTTGGGCCTTTTGATCACCCAGAACTTGATGAAATGCTTTGGTAATAGCTGAGCATGCATAAATTACCATGATAAACCCAAAAATGTAAAGTTTTAATCCAGAAAGTGTCCCAATCTTAAGCGCGCGCGTCGACGCGCTACGCGTTGAGCCAAAAAACCTGTTTTTAGGACAAAATTTTCAAAATGAAAAAAAATTGTCCGAATTTGCTCGAATTCGGAGTGAAGACCCTCCATCATGTATTGTGCCCTGCCAATGAATCCTTGGCTAAAATTTGGAGTGGATCGGGCTTTTTTCTCCGTTTTAGTGCTTTGCTCAATCGCCTCTTTAGAATCTTCATTTTTGCTTTGCAGACATGCATACGAGCCCAATACTGAGTTTTCATATGACGAAGCATGTCTTTGTCTCTGTTTTCCTTTTCCAACGATTTCTCCAGATGAGTGTTCACACGGATGAGCATAGACTCTTGATCAATCGGTGTCATATCACCGGGTCTCTTTCGGGCCAATTCTCGATCCTCACGGATTTGCCGCAGCTCATAAAGTGTATGTTCATCCTCTAGCTATTTGTTGCATTGCTCCAAGTAGTTTATCACCCACTTAGCCATCTGCAATTTCTTTTGCAGCGAGTCATTCTCAACCCTTTTCTCCTGGATGATCTCCTTTAGCTCCGAGCTAGGAGAGCTCACATCAACATCAATGATAGTGAAATCTGTGTCCCGGACTCCTGAAGGACCCTCATCATGCATAAGCCTCTTACCCTTGTCTGGATCTGTACCTGTGTTGAAGAAGAAGGCGGGACCCTTTCCACATGATGTGGAGATAATACTCGCTTTGCTGATGGAGTCAACGAGACCCCTTCCACCTCGGGTGGAGATAGTACTTGTCGTGTAGATGCAAATAAGGCCCTGTGGCCTCGCTGGTATGTAACATACGGAGTAGCACTTATATGCTCGGTCTCAGGAATGTCTGGCCGGTGTGAAGGTGCTCCCTCATCATGAACTGTCTCGGGAAGCGGCTGTGGCGCTGAGAATAAGTCACGGGAATTGAAATCCTCCCAAGTAATGCCCTGCTGTGTCAACTGATGCATCACTATGATTTTGATAAGCGCGTAATGATATATGCTTCTATGCTGCTGTGCTGGGGTCTTCCTTTGTACTAAAGTCACCATCCTCTCTATGTTGCGACACATGAAGTACATAATGTTCATCATACGTACGCTTGTGAAATGCATCAACAAACAGACATGGTACGCATAGAGATGCGAGAATTTGCCCTCGCAACTGAAATACCGAATGATGAGTTTCATCAATTGTGCAAACTCATCCCTCAGGAATCTGAAAGGAAAAACTGTGCTCAAGTGTCTCATATACCCAGTTTTGATGTATGGCTCATAGTAGAATTTGTCTAATTGCTGGCATTTGCTCCATTCCTCTCCTACATTTGGTATCCCGGTGGCCTGAGCAATAGTCTCTGGTGACAAGGTGAAGTTTACTCCGGCGAGGTTTACATGGCCATCATGTAAATGTAGAACAAATAAACGAACTAGTTCACGATGATGCTGGGTTTGTGAGATCATCTCACAGTATTGGAAACATGATCTACGCTAAAAACAATCCATTGCAAGCGGGCAAGCCTGCAATTGAGCCAAAGAAGTAGGCTCCTCCCTGACATGCTGACCACCTTTGCCACTTTTGTGATACCTCCGTGGCACATTAACCTCAGCTGTAGAATCACTGTCATATTCCTGCTCATAGACTGAATCCGTCTCTGACATGACTTTGAAAACAAGATAGCTGGAATATATATGCTGATATATAAAACTGTGTGTACAATTGAATGCAAACTGCTCTTTGCTCTAACAATGTTGTGACCAAGGGGAAACAAATGCACAAGGGAATATTAGGAAAGGAAAAACATTAGGGAATTAGGGACTTTGGAAATAAAATGTAATTAGGGAAGGAAGGGGAAATGTAAATATTGGATTTGGGTTTTGGGATATTAGGTAGGATTAATGCGTTTTTAATAGAGGTGGGGGACTAGGATTTCAGGGATTGTAGTGTAGGATTAATAAGGGAATTAATGGGGAAGTATGATGGGTGAATTTGGGAATGAGGGACAAAGGGAAATGGGGAAAAATACAACCTTGGTTACACACTCTTTTCAAACCCTACAACACTTTTTATATTGACAAAAGGAGGGCTTTCAAACTTGGATCTCCATGACAAACATTCACGAACCCATCACATTCACCATTAAAAACCAAGCAAAGGAAATGAAGGCGAGCCTACCTGACAGTGTTATGTGAAGAGGAGGCGATTTGATGAGCTTTCAAACTTGTTTCGGGCTCGAAACTGTAAGCGCCGCACACCTTGCCCAGTGCGTCGTGCACTTGTAAATTAACACCGATGCTTTGTACCCAGTGCACCACGTGCAGCCAATGCATCGCGTGCCTAACCCAGTGCGTCACGCCTGAAATTTCTCCAACCTCCACTCAAACGCACAAATTTGCCTTAGAACGATTTTATCCACTCTTGGCATGTACAAATGATTTGAAATTTCATTGAAATATCTTTATAAAGACTCCAATTTGATTTTTGTTTGGTCCATAACCCACTTTGTAATGTTTTGTCTTTGACACTTTTTCAGGATTAATAGACTTCTAACTTTTTGGTTTCCTCCTTAAATTTGGTTGAAATAATGATTTTCTTTGACAATTTTTTGCAGGGATAGATGTGATATAATCTGGCAAAGGAGACCAAAGCTGCGCTTGGAAAATTCAAGAAATGAAATTTTTGAAAATTTATTACAAAAGATGAAATGTCGACTTATCTTCAAAACAGAGTTTTGAAGGGAAGTCCTAATCCATCCGTATAATGATAAAAATCTTTGAGATAACCACATATCGAGGACCTCCCTCTGGCCTGCTAGCTTTATTAGACTTTGCAAAACCAAATTGACTTAACCCTAGACCTAATGACTGAGAACACTTGTCATGACCTAGAAATATGACCTTTCAAGATTTGATTTTTATGAACAGACCTGAACCAACAGTGCCAAACACGAGGGGAATGAGTGACACAAACCATTCCGTGAGAGTTATGGCATGCCTAATGAAATGCAACTGATCGAAACTGATGGGACACCTAAACATGAAATGCAAAAAAGAGTTTTGATCTCTAACAGAGGGATATCTAGATTGAATCTAACATTGGCTCCAATGGGGATGGTAGCTCCTTGGATATGCCAAGAACAGTAGATCTCTGTAAGAGCTAGATAGTGCCTTCATCCATTGGGCTATGGAGTCATTATTCCAACACAAAATTTTGAGAATTTGACTAAAAACCAAAAAGCACTTTAACCAAAACTGACTTGAAACTAAAAGGACTGATACAATTGTCTTTGAAAAAATTCAAACCAACTAACCTCCATTCTCAGAATTATAGCCTTCACTGCGGGCCCCAGACTGAAGATGAGAAGTTAGTACACATGTGCAATAAAACAGAAGTAAGATGATATGTACAATGATGATGAAATGAGCAGAAAATACTCAGAAGTGGTATCGCTTTAGCAGCCGACCATTAATCGGCCCTCTAGGACACTCATCTCCATTCATTTCTTTGAGAAGAAAAGCGTTTTGGCCACGATACGCTGCAACCTTGTAAGGATCCTTCCATAAGTTTTCAAATTTGCCGTGCTTTCCTTTGTCTTCATGTCGGGCATCCCACCTCAAAACTACCTCATCTAGCTGAAATGTGTCCGCTTTTGCCTTCTGGTCATAAATCTTTTTGATGCGCTCCTGCAACTTGAAAGTATTTTGAAATACCTCCTCCCGTGTCTGCTGTAAATTAATCATCTGATTAATCCTTCTCTACATAGGATCTTCCTCACTACTGGCTTCCTGAAGCAATTTGGCTACCGGGACAGCAAGCGAAGTAGGAAAACCTGTGTCTGTCCCGTACACCAACTCGAAAGGAGACTTGCCAATAGACTTTTTCTGACTCACCCTATCAGCCCATAGTGCATTTACTAATTTCTTCTGCCAGCCCTTTTTATTAATTTCTAGTAATTTTTTAATGATATTAACCAAAGATTTATTAGATGACTCCGCCAATCCATTTCCCTGAGGATGGTATGCGGTTGAATGTCCCAAGCTAATATTGTACTTATAGTAAAATTCAACCATCCTTTTTTACTTGAACGTCGCTGCATTATCTGTGATTAACTTACTTGGACAGCCAAAACGTGACAAAATATTGGTTTCAAGAAGAGAGATGATTACCGCATCTGTGGCTTGTCGAGTAGGAATCACTTTAATCCATTTCATGAAGTAGTCTGTGGCTGTCAATATCCATCTATGCTGTCCTGACGATGCCGGATGGATTTCCCCGATGAAATCCAATCCCCACTGCTGAAAAGGTGCACTAATTTCAATTGGTTTGAGAGGTAAAGGCTGTAGTTTCTGCTTCCCTTCGAAAATTTGGCATTCGTGACAATTCTTAACAGCCTTATATACATCTGAAAACAGTGAAGGCCAATAATAACCTGCCCTTAGAATATTATTCGCTGTGGTTTTCCAAAACAGATGGCCTCCACAGTTTCCTCTGTGAAAGTCTTCCACAACTCTTTTGGCTTCCTCCTCTACCAAACAATTCAATAACATTCCACCAGGGTCTTTCCAAAACAATGCAGAATCTAGTATGCAGAATTTTGCAGCTTTCAATATCAATGTTCTACTCTTATTTCTAGGCATTCCAGGAGGTGAAGACAAATTCTGAAGTACATATAAAATGTCAGCATACCAAGGGGAAGAAAGAACAATGTCAGATACCTGAACTGATGAACTCTCCTCATCTTCATCGGACATGGCAACAATCAAATTTATATTTAGAACCTGCAGATTCGTTTCAACCATTAACTTGGAAAGTCCTTGTCCTTTGATTAGTTTTGTTGGCTTAATCTCCACATCATATTCTAACAACGTAGCAATCCACTTACCCCGCCTGCCTTCTGGATCTGCATGTACCAAAATATCTTTAACTGCTGCATTAGGAACATAGGCTAGAATGTGGCAATGCAATATATACACACGGAAATCTTTCATGGCCTTTACAACCGCAAGTGCTTGTTTCTCAATAATGTTGTATTTCAATGCTCCGTCTCTTATAATCCGACTGAAAAAGGCAATAGGCTTTTCAACTCCTTCCCTTTTCTGCATTAATACAACTGCCAAAGTGTGCTCAGAAGCAAATGAGAACAAAATAAAGTCTTGCATGTAGTCTAGGCTGATCAAAATAGGAGCTGAAGAAAGAGCTAACTTCACTAAATTGAATGATTTCACCACCTCTTCGGTCCACTTTACTTGACTGTCCTTTTTCCGCATGCTCGTGATTTCTCTAAGATGCTCTGCTAGATTTGGAATGAAGCGACGCAGAAAATTTAGTTTACCATTAAAGGACTGTATTTCTTTCTTGTTCTGGGGCTGTCCAATTTGCTGAATGGCTTCAACACGTGTAGGGTCGACACGGATGCTATCTTTCGATATGATGTGGCCAAGGAGCTTGCCCTCATCCATGGCAAAAAGACTCTTTTTCGGATTCAGCGAAATGCCATATTTTCTGCACTTTTGGAAGACAATTTTCAAATGGTATAAATGTTCTTCATCAGAATTTGAAAACACAGTTAAGTCATCAAGGTAAAAAACTAAAAATATATCTTTCTTGTTGGCGAAAGCCATGTCCATTGCATGCTGAAAGGTGGCTCTTGCATTCTTCAAACAAAACAGCATTTTTGCATAATGAAACATTCCCCACGGAGTGGTAAACACAGTCTTGTCACGATCATCTTCATGCACTAGAATTTGATTATATCCTGAATAGCCTTCGAGTAGTGACATCCTTGATGCTCCAACTACTCGCTACAATATATGGTCCATTTTTGGTAGTGGATAATTTCCTTTTAATGAAACCTTCTTCAAATTTCTGAAGTCAATACATAAACAGATCTCAGCTGTTTTCTTTCTCACGGGCACCAAATTTGATATCTAATCTGAAAATCGGATAGGCACAATGATTATTGACTTATACAATCTGTTTACCTCTTTTTCAATCGATGGTAGCAGCTTTGGATTGATTCTCCTCAAATTTTGACGAAAAGGCTTCTGATTTGATTTAATGGGAATAGTATGCTGAATGATATTAGTGTCATATGTTTGTTGGCTACTCGAATTGTTTATTGATTAAACAGTCGAGTACCACATTAAATTGTCAACCCGGGAAAGTCCTTTTGTTTCAAAGGTGACCTCGTACTGTATGCACTTTAATTCCAAAATCATTAAAAGTTGTAGTACAAGAAAATCTATTTCCTATCAAACTCTTACTCTGTGTTACAGCAGTCGTAAACTATTGCAAAAATGAAATGAAATTGATGAAAGGTAACAAATCTGCAAAAAAATGATGGCCGTTTGTAACAGAGGACCAGGACCCTGTCCTCAGAATAAGGATGTCCAGCACCTGCCTCTGTGACCAGTCTCCAATACACACCGAAAATCCTAATCACCAGTGACACACTTCTCACAGCGCCAATCGATTAAAGGAACAACGTATCAGCAAAAAGAAAATATCAGAAGCGAGGCTAAACATGTACAGAAATCACACACACACTTAACAGGAAAGGAATGGGTGAATCTTGTGAAGAAGGTGGGCCCTGTCCCTCTCACAAGATCCCCCTACACACAGATACTAAGTTAAAATGCTTAGAACAATGCTTTATTCATCTGCCAAAAAGTTCAATTACAACAGAGGTTCCGACCTTCTGCACTACAATATTCCTGTATCACATGCTAGCTTTCAACTGTAGATGTCTCCTCTTTATAGAGGAGACATCTATTACAATAGATTGTCATTATACATTCAGTTTAATTCTTCTGTACAAAAAATTCCTGTTACAGCGTACTGTTACAACAATGTATATCTTTTTTGTCCTTTGTTTAATTGGATCCTTCCGCTGTTGCAAAACTGGTAGTATTCGTCTATCTCCTCGGGGTCCTTGTGCTATCCTTGGTTATTCTTCTGTTGTTGTTGATTTGGTAAATCTAAACCGTTCCTTAAAGCTCTTCATGTTGTTCTTGGTGTTCCCGCATCTGTGACTAAATTCGCTGATCGTGCTTTATCATCATCGGCCAAGTATAGTCTTGCCAGCTTCAGATGATTACTGTTTCATCTTTTGCAAATTAAGTATTTTCCTGCTTTAGTCAGTTGCTGTTTCTGGTGTTGTAGCAACTGTGAATTATGATTCTATGGACTTTGAACAGTTTCAATCAATTGTCAGCGACTTAGCCAATTTCCAAAGATTAATTGTAAGATAACATGAATATGTGTTGAATAATTAAACATATAGCCAATGAGGAGAGTTACTTCATACCTTGGGATGATGAGGTCAAAAATGATATCAAGGGTTTCTATTTATAGGCTAAAAAGGGTAATATCATAACAAAATATGAGGTCAAAAGTAAACAATATGGAGTCCTAACATCCCCCCCAACTGAAAGGGTTGCATGTCCTCATGCAACATTTACTCTGAATCTGAGTCGGAGTACTGGGATGAACAGTGTAAGTTGCTGATACAGTAGCTAGAGAAGGCTTTATCAGACCTGCTTCTGAATCCCTAAACATTCTGTAATTGCTGGCATACTGCTACCTCCTCCTTTTTGGTCAGTTTGTAATGAGGCTTATATTGTTGACCAGGTAACCATAAGAGAGGGAAATGAAAATGGTAGCCGATCCACCTCTCAGCACAGTTTTCCATACATTTGACATAATAAGGTATGCGTGAAATTACTACCTGAAGATTGAGGAGATTGTAAGGATGATATTCCTGTCTCTCTTTGGGACAATGTTCCTAGAATAACTTGTTTGCTTCGACGGCCATTGCCCCTTTTGTTTTTACATAATGCTGATAGTCCTGCAAGACCGCTTCTTGTAGCTTCTTTATATGATCAGCCAATTCTGGATTACTTACATAATTCTGATGCTGTGCAATGAAGGTAGCTGGATTCTATGGTGCATTTCGAATCCAAAGGAGGCAGTTGTGCTCATTATGTTCTGCTAACATATAGGCATTTTTCCAAGTTAATTGATTAGCTAGAAAAGAGATGAAGGCTCTTATTTGGATATCACCAACAATAGGAAGTATATTCATCGCTCTATCTTCAAGCACGGCCTCATTGTGAAGATGGAGTTCACAAAGCAAGTTTTGATCATTATGTTGTGCTTCTTTGAATGTTTCAATAAACTGATCAGGTGTATTAACTTGGTATGGTCTTCCATCTCTAATTTATTTTATTTGCAAGAACGCCAACCGTTCTCTCAAGAATACTGCATAGTTGAAAGAGGGTTTTCTTGTAGCCAATACCCTCTGAACTAGATCGAAAGCACAGGATAGCCTAGATTTTACCTCCTTATTTTCTTTATGTTGAGCTCTAGACTATTCCAGTGCATCCCAATTTCTGTATGCATAGCTGAACCAGGTTGACTTCTGCTGTTGGAATGCCTTCCCTTGTGAAAGCTCATATTCTGTTCTCCATGTGTCCTTTAGTTGTTGAAAACTAGAGGTCTCCGTGTGAGCATTACTGACACAGGGAGTTTCAGTCTGTGCATACGCATCACTGACACGGTGGAGTCCAGTGAGTTCAGTCTGTGCATAAGCGTCACTGACACAGTGGAGTTGTGAGTTCAGTCTGTGCATAAGCGTCAGAAAAGGATCTCTGCTCTGCAGTAGTTTGGGTGGCCCGCAGTGGTTCTATGTCTTCCTCCACAACTCTTGAAAAACCTGCTGGTTCTTTTGTGACAGCAGGCGACTCTGTTTCTTCTTTTACAATTCTTAGAAAACCTGCTGGTTCTTGTGTGACAACGGGTTGTTCTTTCTCTGCTCCTGCAGCTCCTGCTGGTTCTTGTGTGACAACAGGTTGTTGCATTTATTCTGCCGCCCTTCTTGCTGGTTCTTGTGTGACAACAGATTGTTCTATTTTGACTACAGCAGCAGGTTGCTCTATTTTGATTTCAATAGCAGAGGATTGTGGATTAGCTTCGGTCATTGGGACCTGGACTACCTTATATCCTGCTTGAGTGTACAGTTCACCACACTCACTGCACATGTACTCATTGTATTGACTCTTTTCTGTTACAGATGCTACCTGTGCTAAGAAGTGGAGATTATATTCATTCTGATAGGCTTCCTTAACCATTATTATCTCCTGCTGATAATCCTTAATTTGAGATTTTAAAAACTGAATTTCTTCCTGCAAGGAGGTTATGCCTAGGCGGGGCTTGCGTATCTGCAGGCTCTAATGGAGGAAGGGATTGTTGTTCCGCATCCATTTGGTCATTTGTATCCCCAACAGGTGGTTCTTGTGTGTCCAATGGCTAGTTCTTGTGTAACAGCCACTTGCCCAATATCACCTTGGGTGTCTATTTTAGATTTTTCGGTAGGTGGTTCTTGTGTATCAGCTGCCTCAGAAAATGATGTCACAAAACTGTCAACGCTCTGCATCTCAGCCCCATAGGGTGAGGAAAGGGACTGCTTCAGAATGATTGGAATGCGGGGTGTTAGGGTAATGGGTGGAGAACTGGGGATCACAGGGTTGGTGAGTTTAACTGCTGCAGTCGACCGTTTTCGCTACCTCTTTAAGGAGGCAGGAAAATCAATAATTTTTCTTTTTCGGTCACTTTCCTTCAGGCTGGGGGGACTATCAGGAATAGCAGCTGCTTTGATTGAAGCCCTGGTTCTTCTCCTTTTTGGTGGAGTTTTAGTTTTCTGCTGCTTTTTCCTTTTAAGAAAAATGATGGGGGTGTTATCATCAGAGTCATCAGTGGAAATATGAAGCATGGGGGTAGATGGTTGAGCTTCATTGGGAGATGGGGTCCTCTGCAGGGGTGTTTCTGCTGCTAATTGCTGAGGAATTTCCTGAGGTATTTGCTCTGGCTGTTGGGGAACTTCTTGTGGTATTTGCTCTGGTTGTTGGGGAACTTCCTGGGGTATTTTCTTTGGCTGTTGGGGAACTTCCTGGGGTATTTGCTCTGGCTGTTGGGGAACTTCCTCCTCCTGTTGAGAATCTTCTTCTATTTGCTGGGGAGGATTAATGACAGGGGGTGGATGATTTAGAGCAAAGCCTCTATTTATTAAGAGTTGGGATAACCGGTGGTATTTGAGGGAAAGGGCTGGATGCTTCGCTTTTTCAGCATAATGTGACATATTTTTCAGACAACCCAATAGATAATAGGGCATATTTATCAACTGACGATGCCTCAAATGATTTAATAGAACGAAGTCGTGTTGGTAAATTACCTGGTAACAACCTTCGCAAGTTAAATACTGCTTGAGAAACTCTGCGACCTTTGGCCATGGTGGAGGCAGTGACTGAAGTGCCACCCCTCTGCCTTTGGCTTCTACGTGTTTGCCTGGTAGAAAGAAGCCTTGATACGCATTCAAAATCACATGTTTCCTGCTAAACTAGCGTGTACCGTTGGTCGGTAACCTGGAGACTTGGGCTACGTCCTCCTCTATTACCGGAATACTTACTCCCTAGACTGTAGAAAATTCTTCTCTTAAGTTGCATGCAAACTCCAACACCTGCTGTGTGTTGAAATCTGTGAGTCTTCTAAAGTAGTCTACCCACCCTGCTTGCAGGAAAATTTGGTAAACCTCGGGGTAGAGTTCCAGTAGCGCTGTTGTGCCAGGTTCATATGTGATCAGATTTCCTCCCATAGCTGCTGATCCGACGAAAATACACAATACAGAGCCTAGTTTCCGAGTTTGAAACAGAGAAAACCGTTACAAATGAGGATATGCCATGGCGAGGTGAGTTTTAGATATTACCGCGAGGAGTAAGGGTGGCGGCGATTAACGTGTTATGGAATAATTGTGATATTTTGGTAATCCCCCCCAAATCTACGGCTGAATGATTTGATTGGCAGTATAATGATTTCGGCATTCGTATCACATCTATGCATTAACTATATTTAATATTCACACTTAAACATGCGTACCTTTACTTTTACCTTTAGTCGCACGCAAAAAGTCTTATCTTGTCTTTTGCTGGATTAATCATAATTTGAACGGGTTTTTAATCGTGAAAATACAAGCGATCTGACAGGAAGTAGCAGTGACGACGTGTACTTATTAGAGTTCTTGGCTAGTCCCTCTAATGAAGCGGAGTATGTTCCATCAGGATGATAATTCATTAAGTGCTGGGATTGTTATTGTAGTATTGAAAAGTAATATTTGCCGGAACATAAGCTCGTGCGGTAGCCGCGGGAAGTGGTGTTGCGGCAACGGAGAAATGATATTGTATTGACGGAAAGTGGTGTTGCAGCAACGGGGAATGACGGAAAGTGGTGTTGCAGCAACGGGGAATGACGAAAAGTGGTGTTGCAGCAACGGGGAATGACGGAACATGGTGTTGCAGTAACGGGGAAATGATATTGCATTAACAAAAAATGGTGTTGTAGCAATAGGAAATGGTGTTGCAGCAACAGGAAATGATGTAAAACTTGACTTATGGTCCGAAGAACGTTCTCAAGCTGCAAAGTGATTCTTTTAGAATTTTTATTCTCGACCATCCTCTGAAAGTAAGATCTGCAAAACAACTAATTGTAACATGGCAACCCTTGGCAGGGATTATTAATTAAGAAATCTAATCTAGAAATAAATAAATGAACATAAATTTAAGTTCCTTGAGGGGCAGCAGGTTCCCCAAAAAAAACATAATGTAATTCTGCCATGTACGTAGCTTTGAAATCCTCTTTAGAAACAGGCCGTTGGTACAGACGGAGTCGATATCCATTCAATAATAACGGTATTCTATTATCATCAATTGTTAAGAGTTTGACTGTTCCGTTTGGAAAAACAACATCTATTTCATAAGGTCCTAGCCACCTTGTTCTCAATTTACCTTGGAAATTCTCGAAACGGGAGTCATACAGTAAAGCCCAGTTACCTTTCTGGAACTGATTCTGCTTAATAGTTTTGTCATGCCATCTGGTTCTTTGTTGCTGAATCATGGTTGTTTGGTGGATGGCATCCAATCTTTTCTCGTCTAGCTCCTGAAGCTGTTGCAACCTGGATGTCTGTGCATCAGTCAAATCAAGGTTAACAGCTAAAGCAGTCCTTAAAGTTTTGATTTCAAACTCTAAAGGGAAAACAACAGTTTTACCAAAAACTAACTCATAGGGTGAAAATCCCGTGGTGTTCCTCCAAGTGGTTCTATAAGCCCATAGTGCTTCAGGCAACTTTTGAAACTAGCCCCTCCTATTTTCCTTTATTGTTTTTGTCAGAATAGCTTCTATGACTTTGTTGGTGCTTTCCACCTGCCCATTTGACTGGGGGTGATAAGGTGTGGTCATTCTATGCTTAATATGGTATTTCTTCCATGTGTCTTTGAAGCCATGAGAGTTAAAAGGAGGTCCTCCATTAGTGACTAGTTTCCTAGGCAGTCCAAACCTAACAAAGATTTCAAATAAAAATGTTAATACTAATTCTTCATTAGCTTTGATAAGTGCCTTAGCCTCTACCCACTTAGTCATGTAATCCATGCATACTAGTATGTAAACTCTTTGATTGGATGGAGGATTAATGGGACCTATAAAATCTAGTGCCCATCTTTCAAATGGTTCAAGAATTACCTGGGGATTGAGTGGCATTTCATCCCTGTGATTAGGTTGGCCCATTCTTTGACAGCTATCGCAGGCCCTGACATATTTCTTTGCATCTTTGAAGATTGAGGGCCAATAGTATCCCATCCTGAGAACCTTGTGTGTTGTTCTTTTGTCTGCGAAATGTCCTCCACAAGGGCCATTGTGGTAGGCTTTCAATACATCATAAATTTGATCTTCGCCAATGCATCTCCGGATCTCCTGATCGAGTCATGTGTGAAACAGACAGCTGCTTATCCAGCTGTACCTAGCACTTTGCTGAATAATTTTCCTTTTTTCTTTATGCGATAGGTGTGATGTTAATTTTCCTGCAACTAAGTAGTTGGCAATGTCTGCATACCAAGGTGAGTGAGTAGATACTGCAAATAAATACTCATCAGGAAAAGAATCATCTACTGGAATATTTTCATTAGTTTTTAACAGAGAAAGGAAATCAACAACTACATTTTCTTTTCTTGGTCGATCTACAATTGTGATATCAAATTCTTGTAATAACAGTAACCATCTGGTAACTCGAGCATTTGTAATTGATTTGTTCATTAATTATTTAGTGGTCGAGTGGTCAGTATGCACAAAAGTAGTATAACCAGTAATGTAATGCCGAAATTTATTGATAGCATAAATAACTGCTAGGAATTCTTTCTCAGTAACTGTATAATTAAGTTATGTGGGAGTCATGTTTTTACTAATAAAATAAATGGCATAGGGAAGATTGTTTTCTTCCTGTCCCAGGACAACTCCAATGGCAGTGTCTGAGGCATCAGAGGATATATGAAAGGGGAGCGCCCAATCAGGTCCTCTCAAAATGGGAGCTTTAGACAATTGATGTTTAAGTTCATCGAATGCTTTTTCACAATCATCAGTCCACTTAAATTCAGCATTTTTCATTAGCAACACAAACAGAGGAGAAGCTATTTTAGAAAAATTCTTGATAAATCTTCTATAATACCCGGCATGTCCTAAGAAACTTCTCACATCAGTTTGGGTTTTGGGGATAGGGAGGGTCTAAATTACCTGTATTTTAGCTGGATCGACTTGAATTCCTTAAAATGAAACGAAGTGACCCAATACAATACCTTGATTCATCATCATATGGCATTTTTCGGTACTTAAAGCAAGGTGTGCTTCTATACATCGCTTAAGTACTTTTTCAAGGTTCTGCATAGCATCCTCAAAGGTTGTGCCATAAGGAGTAAAGTCGTCCATGAATATTTCTAAGGAATCATTTATCATATCAGAAAAAATCCCTATCACCGCTCTTTGAAATGTTGATGGGGCATTACATAGCCCAAATGGAAGAACCCTATAGGCAAAGGTCCCCCATGGGCTAGTAAAAGTGGTTTTGTCTTGATCCTGGGGTGCAATCTTTATCTGATTATATCCGCTAAATCCATCCAAAAAGGAAAAGAATTTCTTACCTGCCAAGTTATCTAATACCTGATCAATGAATGGTAAAGGGAA
>APFE030964155.1:14931-25442 GCA_000404065.3 Pinus taeda | reverse complement strand
TACATGTACAAGAATCCCTTTAGTAAATATTGAAGTGTCCATACCTGGGTTCTTGAGCATGTCCTTCCATGCCTGATCTTCCACCCCTCTGTTCTTGAACCATCTATCTCCCACCTGAGGTAGACTGGTTGCTGTGGCTATGGTATTCTCTGTTATTGTAAATTTCAGGTCCCCTACTTCCACGATATTTCCATTGAAGGACCGAGAAAATGCCTTCGTTACCTCCTTATCATATCCTCTGAATTTTTCAATGAACTTTAACCATTTTTCTTTCTTCAGTGCTTCATTCGTCTGAGGATATCCTTCTAAATATTTTGGACCTTCGGGTTCAGCTCTATGCAGCTTTCCCATCTTCGACTGAAGTTTTGACTGTATATGGCTGCTCAAGGAGGAGGCTCACGAAAAAACGGATGAATTACAGTTGTAGGTGGAGTAGCCGCAATGCAAAGCGTATACAGACTGTAAGTGGGGTTTGGAATAGAGCTGTAGAGTTTGCAGCGGAAATGGGAGTGAAAATGGTGTGCGTATGAGGGAGTAGAACATAAGAATGAGTTCAAATGCGTGCGGAAGTGGAGTGATAAGTGGATGGAATAACGGCTGAATCCTTTAGAGCCAGATGGCTTTGCACACGTATCAGTATTGGCTGCGGAAATCATGTAGTGAAGAGACATAGTGTAATAGGTCACTTCTTTGTACGACCAATAAATGAAACCGCAGTCCCATTTTGAGTTTAAATTAAGAGTGATCATGGGACCGTTAGAAGGGTATGAGGTGGATGAAGGATTATCGTGGAGGAGGAGTGGGATGATTTTTGCTAAATCATTGCATTTAGTGGCTCTTCCACGATTTAATAACTATGCATAAAATGAAATTGAATTGTTGTTTGGAAAAGATTTTGATCATACCTTCATGAGTTTTGCCATTTGTTGATTAAGGTTGCTGATCCATTATTGCTTTTTGAACTTGCAGGTGCCTCATATCCTCCTTTCCTTTGGTGATGATGATGTGAATCCTTTGACTGAGATTTTCCTTTGGAAATAGAGTGCTGCTAGCTGTAGAGACAGAGTCGTTTCTAGCTGCGGAAACTGGTGCGGGCTGCGGAAACTAAGACATCTCCCTTTTAACTGCACAAAGTTAGTTAGGAAAAGACTAACTGAAATCCTAGAAAGGATTTTTATTGATGATATGAAATGGAGTGGATGATATGAAATGAAAAATGAAATGGAATGAAAAATATGGAGTGAAGTGAAATGGAATGATGATGGAACGAGAGAGAGAATTTTTTTTTTGGAAAATATGGAGTGTCAGGTGTCCCTGATTTTCACCCCGGCAACGGCGCCAAAAATGTTTGGTCAATTTAGTGATGTCTAAATTGCAACTTTTAAATGTCAACCCGGGGCTCGTAAGCTGATGAAGTGAGGTGTACTGTATGTACTTAGGCAACTATTTCTTAATTTTTGTCGTTTTAAACTTTTTAAGTTTGTTTTCAAGTTTATCTCTCCTAATGTTATGTGATGGAAATGAAATAAAGCGAGTGAAGTGTGTGAGATTGTGATGAGCTTTTTTATAACTTGAAGGAAGCTTGAACAACAACTGAAACGAAATCAACTTTTAAAGGAAAATAAAGACATTAAATGAAAGACTAATGACATTGGCCCAGTGCCTCTGCTGCTGCAAGGAAATGAAAATGAAATCTATATCAAATAACAACTAAGCAATGTGAGACTAAAGTAAATCTACCTAAAAGAAAGACTAATCACAAATACTTTAACTTCTTCTTAACCTCTTTCCTTTTAACTGAATATATCATGTGATAGACAATTAAAAACAAGTCAAGCAGTTGTGAGTTCTTGAACAACTAAACCAAGCTGTGCTAAGTGATATTTTGGTCCTCAATAAAGATATTAAATTATGAAGAAGGAACCATCAATAGATAAGCAACTTGATATCTAAAAACAAAAAGCAAATATGCAAATTGACTAAGTGATAGTAAGGAAATAAAGGCTGCAAAACGAAGAAGGTCAGAAACATAGACAAGATGATCACAATTGTCACTAGTTGTGCAAAAGAAAAGAAAGAAACTGTCCCGGGCACGCCTAAGAAACTTGCATAACACACTGATCAGTCATGGAAAAGTGCAGAAATGTAAACAAGCAGAATTTGAAAGGTATATACAGTTATCAAAACACAGTAATAAAAGGCATTATATACATAAAACAAAAAAAAGAAATGCAGGAAATTAACAGTACTGTACAGGCCTTTAGTAAACAGGGGCCCTCTGCCTACTCCAGTCGATTCCAAGATCAATTACACGCTTGAATGTGATAACAGTCTTCTCATATATTATGCATGAAATAGAAAAATACAGTGGGAGTTCAAAAGTACATAACAACAGCTAACAACTAACTTGTCCAGCGTTCAAAGACACTTTATTTATAACTGAAGAAGGCGAACTAACTTAACGAAATCTAAGTAATTCGAACAGCTAAGTAAAAGCACGTAGTCTTGCTACGTCCTCGGATTTAGGCAACGGTCATTGTGGGAATTCAATGTGCTGTTGGATTATGTTTCCCACTACCTTCATAACTGAGGACGATGCCACCTGTTCTTCACGTGCTCTAAAACAGAACACGCAGAGCCGTGCCACCGCCAATGACCTCCGTTGACCGAAGTTGCCTCCTCGTTGACCACGGGCTTGGATGACTGGTTTGGATGATCTGGATGGACACTCACCATGTCCTTGGTTCCACGAACTTGCCCATGTGGCTCTTCTTCCCGGAGGACACCTGGAACATAGCATTTAATAAAACAGCTGCGGAATCCAGTGTTGGCTGCAAAAAACCCTGTATGAGCTGCAGAAAGCAGCACCTTGAACCAAAATTCTAAACGAAACACAGTCATTAGCATAATTAGAAAACCATGTAAAAAGTCCTAAGATACAATGATTTGAGCAATTTGATGGAGGGAATGAGTGGCAAAATAAGGAAATGAATAGAAAAAGAGGCTGGGAGGATGTGTAAAGAAGTGTAGGTTTGAGGCTCAACAATGGTTCTGGATCATAAACTCTAGACATTGTTCCAGAGCCATTAATTCTGTCATATTATTTGTGGCTTTGCCTAGATGATAGTGGAAGATAAAAATAATTCTGCCCTCTTCATCTCTTAAAACTCCTCCAAAACCAGCTGTTCCCAGGTTGCCTTTTAAAGCCCCATCAATTTTGTATTTCAGATAACCTTTCGGTGGAGGTTTCTAGAACTCCTCTATATCCATAGTTATGTCCTTTCTGATTAGACCTTGGGGAATAATCTCTTTCATTCCCAATTGTATAAGAATTCTCAGCTCAGACAGAGAGGGAGGATTTTTGGGGAGATTGCGAACTGTGGTACTAATTGTCTCTCGAAGCTGTTTCAGGATCAGATCAAATAGGCAGTGAGGGGTGGACTTTTCATTTTTGAAAATTCTCTTATTCCTTTCTTTCCAAACATTCCAGATAATGAAGCTTGGTGTGAAGGCCCAAGCCATATTAATGAACTCATTCTCTGAATAGTTTACTCTCCATTTGTTTAGGGTATTAGTGATACTACTTTTGTCCCTATCTGACTGATGGAAAATGGAAGAGAAGGAATTCCATAACCAGGTGGTATAAGAGAAGTTGTTAAGAATGTGCCCCATATTCTCCTCCTGCTCTTCACAAAGCTGGCATCTGGAAGGCCCCATAACACCCCTTTTCCTAATGTTGTCCCAAGTTAAAATTTTCTTATGATGAACCAACCACATGAAAAGCTTGATTTTCATCCAACCTTGGTGCTTCCAGAGGTGCTACCATGTCTTGTCTGGAACACTGGAATCAAGCCCAAGGAGAATACTTTTAGCTTCCTTAAGATTAAAGGTGCCTTTATTGTTTTTCCCCATCTCAATTGATCCCTCCCCTCTGTAACTAAAATCATCCTTTGTTTAAACAAGCTCCCAAGAGCCTCTACTTTAATTTTAATGGGGCTATCATCTTTGCAGTCAATTTTTCTCCAGCTTCTCCACTTTCCGGAGGTTTGAGCAAGATCCCAGAAATCCTTGACTTTGTTTAACCCTTGGTGGTCTGTTTCCTGCTTGAGGCTAGCAAAATCCTCTGTTAACATCGTTGGTTCTTGCTGCCACTTGTCTTCCCAAAAGAGTGCAAGATCTCCTGCTCCAATTTCCCAGAAGTTGTTATTTTGAACTACGCTTCTATTTTCCTAGGATCTATTCCAGATGTGAGAACATTTTACATTACTAGACATTCTTATGAGATCCTTAGTGTGGCAAGAGCTGGCATATTTCTCTTTCCAGATTCTTTCCCACTGTGCTTTTGGCTCTTGAGCCCAGTGCCACTAAAGCTTGGCTCCTAGAACTCTATTAAGAATCTCTTGATCATCTAAGCCTAGTCCCCCCTATCTCTTGGGTTTACAAATTTTGTCCCAAGAGACTAGGTCCCATTTCTTCTTAGTTTCTTCCTCACCCCAGAGGAAATCTCTTTGTATGCTCTTGAATTGCTCTAAAACACCTTTGGGAGCTAGGAGGGCAGATAACATGAAAACCAGGATAGATTGTAGGACCGCCTTTGTCAGAACTAACCTGCCCGCCAGGTCGATGACCTGGAAGGTCCAATTTTTGACTTTGTCTTGCAATTTATTAAGCACCAGTTCCTAGATAATCTTGTGCGTTGGTTTGGCTGTGAGAGGAATTCTTAAATACTTTGTGGGGAGGGAATCCCTTTGGAAGCCCAGAATTCTTGAAATGTTTCTCTGAATAGCAATGTTAGTGTTTAAGAAGAAGATTTTTGATTTATAGAGATTGACTTCCATACCTGTAGCCAAGGAAAATTCCTTCAGGATTTGATTGTAGGTTGAAGCTTCTTTGACTGTGGGGAGCCCTTGTAGCATGGTATCATCTACAAATTGTTGGTGAGTCAGAGCTTGACCATTCTCAGATAATTGAAGACCTTTGATTTTTCCCATTGCCTTGGCATGCTTAATGGATCTTCCAAGTCCGTCCATCATAAGAATGAAAAGAAAGGGAGAGAGCGGATCTCCCTTCTTGAGGCCTCTAGAAGGAATGAAGATCTATGAGGGAAAGCCATTAATCAAAATTGAAAAGCTGGAAGAGGTCACCAGAGCCATGACCCATCGGATCCAGTTGTGGTTGAACCCAAAAGCAGTGAGAACCTTTTTGATGTAGATCCAATTAACTTTGTCATAGGCTTTGGCTATATCCAATTGCATGATCATCCCCGCCTGATTTTTACTGTAAGCGTGTGGACCACCTCATGGACTTGAATAATTTTATTTAATATTTGTCTACCCTCCACATAACCTGATTGTTCCTCTAAAACTAAACAAGGAAGGAGACATTTAAGTCTATTAGCGACTACCTTGGAAATTATCTTGTAAACCACATTACATAAAGCTATGGGTCTATATTTGTCTGTAGTTTGAACTGAGTCCTATTTGGGGATGAGGGAGATGAAGGAGTTGTTGAGGGCTTTCAGTATTGTTTTTCTACACCTAAAATCCTCCACCACTTCCAGAATATCTTGTTTGGCAATATGCCAACAAGCTTTAAAAAGATACACATTGAAACCATCCGAACCTAGTGCTTTGTAGTTCTTCATGTCTTTGAGAACCTCGCTGACTTCCTCTTCAGTAATAGGTCTGTTGAGGTTAAAATTATCCTCTCTAGACACGAACTTAGGGATATGCCTTGTAATTTCCTTGATGGAATGATCCCTGTCTGGATTGTTTTCTCGGGTGATGTTTCAGAAATACTAAACAAGCACGGCTTCAATATTCTTATGGGTGTTCCGGAGCTTTCCATTCTCATCCTTTATCGTATATATTCTATTGTATGCTCTGTTAGCCATAGTGGATCTGTGGAAGAATCTTGTATTCCGCTCTCCTTCCTTGAGCCATTGAACCCTAGACTTTTGCCTCCAGAATGTTTCCTCTTGTTTGCATAAATTATCCCATTCTTGGTGATGCTTATCAGCCTGATCACTTTTGACTTTATCAAAACTGTCTTTGATCAGAGCCTGGTTGAGTTCCTGTATTTTGATTTCCAAGGATCATTTGTTCACAAAAATGTTACCAAAATCCTTTTTGTTCCATTCTTTTAGCCTAAACTTGACATGCTTTAGTCTTTTATGAAGGAGGTACATTTTTGAGCCCTCGAATTGCAAGTCTTCTGACCACCATTTTTCGATGTTACTGATGAAATCCGGGTGGGAGAGCCAAATATTCTTGAATCTGAAGGGCCTGTTCCTGGGAGAAATCAAACCCTTGTTCCAGTTGAATCGGCCAGTGATCGGAACCTCCAAAGGGAAGGACTTTTGCTGTTATATATTTATCTGTAAGCAAAAGCTCCTTTGATATCATGAACCTATCCAATTTAGAGGTAGCCTGTGCCTCACCTCCTCTTTTGTTGTTCCAGGTAAAAAGGCCATTGCTCAGGTTTGAATCAACCAATTTCATATCATCTGTGAAAGTCTAGAACGCTAAGGAGTCTTTGTTTAGCGCTATAGTGCCTCCTTTTTTTTTTTGAAAGAGATTTGATCATATTAAAGTCCCCTCCCATGATCCAAGGAATTCCAGCCTGTCTGTTCCTGAGATCAATTAGGGATTCTAACAATTTAGGTTTGTCATCTATTCTTTGAGGACCATAAACATTTGTGACCAGGAAGGTTTTTGGATCCCCCACTGGTTGAATGACCACTGATAAGTAGTTTCTAGATGCTTCTGCATCTGTTATACTGATTTTCTAGGGATTCCAAAGAGTTAGAATGCCCCCCACTGTGTTTTCAGCTTTAACCTCTAGGAACTCAAATCTATTGAGCCATTTGTTGCGAATTTGTTTTATTTTCTGAATGGAACATTTTGTTTCCTGGTTGAAGATAATATCTGGCATTTCCTGTTTCATTCTATGACTAAGCATTCTTTGTTTTCTTTTACTACCTAGACCTCTGATATTCCATGATGTGAACTTCATATTTAAAGATTTTTAAATGATTAACTGGTTAGGTCTTTCATCTTACCTGAGTTTATCATTAACTTTCTACACTCCATCAAGAGGTCCTTCTGCTTTTTCCTGCCCCTCTTCCTTCCTGCATTTCTGGTAACTAATCCTGGAGTTGATTTCATTATTTTCATGCCTCTGTATTCCTGATTTTCAATGGTTTTTCCTTTATCTAATCCTCTTTCCTGAGTTTTCCATAAGAACAGTTGCTGAATTTTGTTGCAGCCTTCTTGGGGTAGTGTGTCTATCCCTCCCATGGATCCCTACATCAAGAACCCTTCCAGATCTAGATGTTCCTTATCTAGAATTTCCTGAAGTTCATGATCCTCCAGATCTGTTTCACTCTGGGTCATTCCTGATCCATCTCTAGTTCTGTTTCACTCATTATAGTTTCTTTCTTATTATCACTCTCTTGTGTTGGGTAGCAGTTTTCTTTCGTTTCCGTTTCCTTTTCATTAGGGTCATCCTCCATAGATTGGTCTTCATTTGCCATTTCTACATTCTCTTGCAGTGCTTGATACCTATTTTCATTGACCTTTTGACCCTCATTGCGAAGTTTCCTTAGTCCTTTTTTTCCGCCTTTTCCTACTTGTAACTTTCTGGAAGCTATCTGTGTCCTTCATTTCCTTAGGTTTGCCCTTGTTGACTGCTAGACTAAGAGGAAAATCTCTGAACAAGTGTCCATGTTCATGGCATTTACGACATCTGAACGGGATATGCTCATAGTCTACGGTTTGCACCCATTCCTCATCAAAAACTTCCAGGATGACTTCATCCGAAAGAGCTCCTGATAGATCCATTTCTACACAGATCCTTGCATAGGAAGTGTATTTGCCTCTTCTTGTGGCTTCTGAAGCTTTGACAAAACGTCCTAGTTTGTTGTCAATGGTAGCAAGTGATTCAGTTTGCCAATAATCAAGAGGTAGAGAATAGAGCCTTACCCAGACCGGTACCGAAGTGAAAGTTTCCTGCTCTGGAACAAAGTTCATCTTCCAAGGAGGCCAGCGGCTGCATAAAATTAGGGTCCTCCGTCGAATATTATGTCTTTGTCTTCGATGTTTGTGAACACCACAATGAAAAATCCCTTTGACCCAAGATGAAGGTCTATACTTCCTTTGGGTTTCCAGTGATACTTGATCCATAACTGTAAAGCCTTTTCCGTGGGCCATAATCCCATAAACTTGCAGATTATAGCGTAGGTCCCCATATGTTCCATGTGTGCCTGCAGTGCAGGATCGTTTAACACTACTCTAGGAGTAATCTCTATTTTGGGTCTGCACGGTCCCTTTTGTTTATTGTTCCTTGTGCCTTGGCTTTTGTCTTCTTCCTCCTTGTCTTTAGTGCTGACATTTTCCTTGGGCCTGCCCCCATCTGTTTCCTTTTCATTATTACTATTTTCCTCTTCCACAGAATCTCTGACTTTACACAGAGGGGACTTGCCTCTGTTGGAAACAACACTTTTGTAGGAGGGAGGGGAGCTCCCTCCTCTGCGTTCCTCCATTAGGAGTGTTGGTACCATTTCATTGCCATCCTTTTCTTCTAGAAATCCATCATTTGTCTATCATTTTCTCCCATAAACCCCTCATAGTCCATTGAAATTGATTAATCACAGCATTATAGTTGTTATTTTAATTTTTGATTTTTTATGTTAAAAATTAGAAATTTTCAACAAAATTACGGGATGTCATGACTTCCTGTAATTGGTTTATGTTGTGACACGTGGCATGGCAGGAAAATCAAAACAGAGGATAGGAACATGATCTAGGATGTACATACATGGTGAAAGATCTATTCAACAACGAATCTAAAGCTCCTGGATACATGGTCAATGCTGGTCAAACCCAACCTTTTTGGTCATAAAAGCAGCAAAAAGCCAGAGTTACCTAAACTGATTTCGTTTTGTTTTGGAAATCAGTTAAGATTAGAAAAAAAATCACCTTTTTGATTTTAAAAGCAAAACCATCTGCGTGATAATGTATGTACATTCGATTATAGACTGGAAGGAAAGTTAGTGAATGGGGGATAGTAGAGAAGTAGATTAAAAAGATTGCGTATTGTATTTTTCCGGAACGTTGTTCTTGCATGTAATTTGATTTCCAGAACTTAATTACGTGCATCATTTCACCATTACAGTGCTTATGCGTTAACGTTTTCATCACCTTAAAGTTTCCTAAGTGTGCCATTGAAGCGTGGACCGGCCCTACGTGGATATTGGTATACTTTTGTTTTCATTTCCATAGCGTTTTCAAATCTGAATAGTGTTGAATAGCGTTTGATGTTATTTTCTTTCCTGTGAGTTTATTAATTCCATTAGAAGTTCTTGCAAGTATTATTATATGATTCATGGTGATAGCTTGAAAATTCGATTGCTAGATTATTGAACAAGATCTCGTAAAAGATTTAATCGACCATTGAATTTCGAAGTATCTTTGTGGACTCTGTTTTCATGCATTTGAGTTTTAGTGTGCTTAAAAGAGTTTTTGGTTTTCATGAATGCTTAGTGTGTTAGCTAGAAAGAGCTTTTGTGAATGATATCCTTATAAGAGGGTTGAAAACTCAGACTAGTAACACGGTGTTTCTTTAGAACAGTTAATTAAATTAGATGATCTGAGTGTTAAAGTGTGAAAGGAAACATATTTCAATCTCCTGTAAAGGATTGTTGTAGCCTGCCGCAGTAGACACTTAGTTAGGTAGATGAGATCCTTTTAGGTCTATAGACTTTAGACACGTGCCTCTAAGTTTACCTACCTTGGTTGACATTAAATTTAGTCTAATCTAGCACCTTAGATTGGCCACTACATTTTGGCGTCGTTGTCGGGGAGGTGTAGTTAGAGGATTTCTAAAAAAAGAAAAAAAAGAAAAAAAACATAGATTTGATTTTAATTCGTAATTTTAGAAGTCATGTTTGCTTATGCCTAGATCTAGAGATAATAAAGGTAGATTCATATAAACCACCCATCCAAAAACTAACCTACCACCAGGAGCAGACCCTTTAGGAAAAATTGAACACACAACACCAGCTGAGAAAGTCACCATACAAAAATTAGAGGATAAGCACAAATCAGGACAAAGACTTACACTTATTGAGAGACAAATCCTATTGGCACACGAATCACAGAAGAAACATCTCCCTGAATCCTCTACAAAAAGAGAAAGTAGTAAAATAACTCAACACTCTCTAGAACAACTTCTCTTTGGAACAAGTGACACTGAACAAGAAATTAAATCACCAGAGGAATCTATCAAAATGGCTGAGGAAGGAGGAGGATCAGCAAGAAGACCCACTCCTGAACAACAACAAGATCAAAGGGAGGAGGAAGAGTCAACCTTTAAATTTCCTATTCAAGAACCAAGAGACAATCATGATGAGGAAATAAAAATGAAAAACATACCTCCTTCTGTGTTACCAAACTTTTATGGCATGGCTTCAGAAGATCCAGATTCATTCTTGTTTGAGTTTGACATTGTAT